>QYTT01077826.1:0-33048 GCA_006980735.1 Dasypogon diadema | reverse complement strand
CATCAGCATCGCAGATTTTTGCCGCTTGCATAAAGCGAAACAATTTTTAAGCTTCCCCGTATAAATCGCCTCTCAATGTTCTCAACGAAGGGGGATACAATCCAAACTCGTACCCTTATAAAAGGTTACCTGCCGTATCCATAAAGAAATCCAAAGTGCCCACTTTTAAATGATATAAAATGAGGAATTGGAACCGGAATTATCTTAAAACGCAAAGCAATTCGGCTGTAAATTTTACAAAAACAATTTCACAATTCTGAACAAACATGGAGCCTTGGTTGTAACAACTTCAGCAGATATAATGACAGGATGAGCAGTTTTGACGACGTCTGCTGAAAGTCACCCAAAGGAACAGAATTGAAAGCAACTGCAGACACAAAATCCAGGAATGCCAAATGTCAACTTCCTGTTGTACGAAGTTTCTAGGTGCTCTGCTCATACTTTAATGCTTCAACTGACTCTGGCAGGACACACAGGCTGAACTCCACGGAGAGAGGGATTAAATGGACATGACGTACCCCCATATCTATCTATAGAACATCGAGATATCCTGTAAGCTGTCTGTTACAGTTTGGTGAGATGTTATAAACTCAGAAGGCATAAAGGATTAAACAAGCGTATGATTCGTGTCCATATCAGTGATTTCCTAAATCTGTTGTGGGCCCTGAAGGACGGAGTGAAGAACGGTAGCCCGGTAGCGGCGTAGGTCCCCGCATTTTGTGAGCTCAATTTATTTCTCATCTTCCTCGAGTGCTGCTAGAACACTACGACTCGGATGACAAATGTTTGTTTCTAGCTGGCATCTCGCGCTCTTGTTTGAAGTTCACATTGATGAAATTGTTTCAATTGCAGCCGCTAAAACTGCAGTCAATCATATTTTAAGAGATTCTCCGTGGCCGGGCTGCCGTTCTCCGCACATGAAGCTTAAATACACCACTGGCATTCTATGCAACCAAGATATCGTTGCGTATCCTGGCCCCATTCTTCAGCTGTGGTGAAATTATGAGCACCAGCCAGCTACTCACACGGTTGACATAGTGCCAAAGTCAATAAATTAATTTGTTGCCGTGTTGCGCGTTTAATGGCTGGAGATTTGTACGAATCACCCAGCAGTAATTTGTGCAATGTTTCTTGTCCGGACTTGAGGACTTGAGCTATTCTTGATTTCTTTTTTCCAACGAAAATATGCAAATGATTTTCGCTTCTTTCCCGGCTCCACAACCGCTTTCAACAAGTCCCATGACGAACAGTTTCCATCGTATGTTACTCTTCCACTGCAACTACCTATCACGTGTTCCCAGGGTGCGGTAAATCAAAAATTCTACACCTCTACTCCGGTGCAGACGTATCTACAGCGTAAAAATGTTAAGTCAAAATTTATTGCTCAAGTGGCTCGAGATGACGATCAATTTTCAACTTTCCAACTGTGGAGATTATTGGGCTCGGATTACCACTTCCAGCCATCTCTCATGTGGGATTCCCACCTCGGAGTGATTTAAATTTCTAGATGTCGTTTTTTATTTCGCACTTTCATTTCCTTTCGCCGGAAACGTCCCCAATGTGGAGGTATGTCTGCCGGTATTCTGCGACGTATCCCCGTTTAGAACACGTACATTTATGGCAGGGCGGCAGCCCCATAAACCACTGCTATGTGGCAGCATGCAAATCTGTTTAAATTACAAAGAATTATGCGAATGGAACCCATCATTGTCATGTAAGGCGCATAATTACACGTTGAATTACGGAAAAGTCTGTCGGAGACGCAACCCAGCGCCCCAAGTTTATCAACGTAATCCGAGACTGACAAATTTATATGAGGTGTGCTGGGTGCTCGACAGGTGCGGGGGGCAAATTATAAAGAGTGCTTATAGGTGTCATTTATGTTCTTCAAGTGGTTTACAGTTCAAGGAAGCAAAGGATTCCAAAAGGGGGACCTAACTCCCTCAAGTGTTAACAAGTATGCCGAGAGCATTTAGTTAGCTCAATTGGTGACAATTAGAGGGATTTGTGAAAGAAACTGCTTTGGATGCAGCCATACTTATGGAGAGCGCACGTAGAATTTTCAAGGTAATTTATAGATATTTTTAGCGAACTGTTTGCTCAACAATAAGTACAGCACTGACCTTCGAAGTTAGCCGTCGGAAAAAGAAGATGCTCAAAGCTGTCTCAACAAATCGGCAGATTGTAAGATTAATTTGATATTTGCAAAAATACTTGCTCTTGTTTAAAATGTGTATTTGTTGCAATCAGAGTAATTTTGTTCTTCGCGAACACATCCTTATTGAGAACCTGCGACATGGTTAGCTCCACCCATGTGGAACATTCCAAGTTGGTAACCATAACAGGCGTTGGCCTTTTGTCGACAGGTGATGATGTCACTTCGGCAATATGTAGCGACAAATGGACCTACTAATTATAAATAGCGTGATTCCAAAACACTTAATTGTGGCAACACATACCGTTGTCGTGTGATTAGGCTGGTATCAATAGAAAATCTCAACAACACTATTTTAAAGAAACACAGTAGGGTTGGAAGGTCACTTTTTTCATCTTTAAGTATGAAGACCACTTTGACCTTTTGCCACAACTCCGCAGTATATCAAAAAAATGACCTGCCCTGAACAGACGTTTTAATGTATCGACAAATGAGTCACCAGAAAGGCGTTTATCTTCAGGAGGACTTGAATGTTTTCCATTCTTGGTGTGGCCACAACAACTTGGAGCTCAACATAAGTAAGTGCGAGGTTATGTCATAATTCTTTAAAAGGCATGATACTATTGGCTATGACTACGCATTTGCTCGGCCAACATCCCCCGCGTGCAGTCAGTTGTCGACCTTGGCGTGAAGCTTGACTCAAAGCTCGATTTTATTTCCCATATTAATCACATAGTTTGCAGGGGTAATTCCATGCTTGGTTTCATTATGCGCTGGTCCAGAGAGTTCTCCGACCGTCAGGTTTCATTAACATTATACAGCTCATTCGTCAGACCTTTGATTGAGCACGCGTCTCAAGTATGGAATCTTTTCTATGCCGTGCACGTCGAGCGCATCGAGTCGGTTCAGTGCAGATTCGTTAGATTCGCACTCAGATATTTGCCTTTGGTCGATCCTATGATCCTCCCGCCTTATCGCGAGCGTCTAAATTTTATTGGCCTGGCCTCTCTGGAGAGGTGACGCGGAGTTTTCATTCACCAGCTCTTGAACGATATATTGACTCTTGGGAGCTCCGGGGCAGGGTATCCTTCAGGGCTAACACTCACAACCTGAGAGCGGTCCCTCTCCTTCACATTAACTCCTCCAGAACTAACTACGGTAAACACCAACCCATTAACCGCATGTGTATGGCAGTGAACCGCATTGCGGAACATTTTGACCTGAACGTGTCTAAGGATGTGCTTAAGAGACTCCTGCATACGCTTTTGTAACTGGCTTAGTGATAACGTTAAATGTTTCCTGGGCTGATATTTAATCTACTAACAACTCTTTATCTTTAATTTATTTAACCTCAATAATAGTATTGCATGGTTGTCGTGAAGCCCAATCTTAACACATTTCTCTGAAATGTGTGAACGCTTATGCGGAGATGGGTAAACGTTTCTTGGCACCTCGCTGAGAAGTGCGCCTTCTGGGTTAGAAGGGAAACTCATTATTATTATTATATTCCTTCTCTGCGTTTTGAGCGCATGCGTTACTCAAACCTTTCCTAAAGAATTTCCAGCCTGATTCTTCCCAACTGCATCGAATTCAAAACAGATATACCGCTGATCAGATAGAGAAATCATTTTTGAAACTCACTAGTTACGAAAGCTTTGAGTCACAAAAATTCTTGATAGCGTGATACTAATAACTTCCTTACGGTTTTTGGTAGCAAGGGATAGCTCTACACTCTTGTTCATCACATGTAGATTTGTAGTTATAATAAAATCGTAGAATGTGATGTGCGTTGGCATCACATACCAGCAAGATATCCAGGTTTCCACTGTCAGCGTGCCCCACTATGCTTTCCACTTTAAAAGATGGGTGCACTTCATGCAAGTGCAAGTCAATAAAATCCTATTACGAATTGAAGAGATGAGACACAGATGAAATTTGTTTTACTAAAACGACATCTGTATGAGATATAAAAAAGTTTGTAGCGAACCAAAACGGAAATATTGAAAGGAGCAGGCAATTTGGGGGAGTTAATAGATCCTGGCAAACAGTCGAATGCCAAAGCAGTCCTGGAGTTCAGAGAGAATTAACGTATTCAAGCGTCTGATAACGTATAATATAGGAGAAGAGTACTGCAGGGATCATTGAATTGTCCGGACTAACTTTTTACAAAGCCCAATAATAGCAACAATATGATCCTCAGGTGAAATCGAGTATTAAGTAGGTCGATTTTATCAACCCTAGGTGCACTGTGGTGAAATCAAAACGCGCCCCTTTTACGTTTACAAAACATCCCTTATGTAAAGATTCCAAGACGGAATCCAAGTGAGACAGTCAAGCTCATTAAGATTACATTATGGATTTAAATTACGAAAAGTTGGCGGCCGAGATAGCAGCCCTGCAGAATACAAAATGTATCTCTCATTTATTCGGAAAGCATCTTCCAATAAGCCAATTGATCGTGAAATATAAAGTTGTGCATCATCGGCGCACAAATGTAAAGAAGAATATCGAATATTGCAAAATATATCATTGATGAATAAAAAAATAGAACAGGACCCAACACAGTTCCTTAAGGAACACCAGATAATGCTTGTGATCTACCAGATAAATATTTACATATGAGTCTGGTCGCCTGAGAGGATAAATTTAAATTACCTCTGAGTTTTCTAGAAAGCATTCTATGGTTAACCATATCAAATGCCTTGGAAAAAGTAATTGCACGCGATATGTCAGAAGTTATTTTCCAAAGAGCAGTAGTACAACTATGACGAGGTCGAAAATCTGATTGATAACTATTTAGCATGTTGTTGTCACATAAGAAGCGAAATATTTGTAAATAAATACATTTCTCTACAACCTTTGAAAGGAAGGGGAGAACATTGATATTTATTGTTGCTCTACCCAGAGTTCTTTGGAATAGGTACAATTTTCGATGATTTCCAAATCGCAGGGAATTTAGAGTCATTAAACAAGTATTATATACGTGCGTGAGGTGATTAAAAATAAATAGCTTACACAATTTTAAAAAGCGAGGATTGAGCATATCAGTACCAACAGCGGAGGATTTAATAATGTTGAAGACAAGATCAACCTCTGCACAAAAGAGGAACATGTAGATAAAATAAGTTACTATAAAGAAAACCAACCTGATTATCAACATCAGGCACAGAGTTAACAACATTCCAGTCACTGCTTTCAGCGTCACGATATAAAGCCTCAATATTAACAGAATTATAATCATAGTAAGAATAACTCGTATCAGAATTCATTAGTTCCATATCCAAATCATAAACTAATATCAGCATGTCATGATCGGAAATTCCTGGAAGCGAAATTTGTTTAACAAATAAAACTTTAGCTCTATTTGAAATAGGAAATATATCTAGGAGTGAAGGCGACGTTGGTAAGGATTCAAAAAATTGAGATTAAAAGCCCAACCAATAATTATATGTTCATATTGCGGTCCGATCATCATTAAATTATCGAACAGAGGATCCACAAGACATTTAAAATTGCAGGAAAATAATTCGCAGAAGATATACCCCACATTTGAAGAATTGTTAGATGAAATTATAAATTTGCATTTCAAAGAGCCTTTTACCCACACTGCAACTCAGACTTCAGCCAACTTTCAGAGATAAAGATCTCGTCTAAAGATAAATCACTCAATATATCACACAACTCATCAATCTTAGGGAAGATGCCTTTTGCGTTTGTGGGACACAAGTGAACATTATTTGTTTGATTGCTTAAAATATTAACCATTGCACGAAAATTACCTGTTTGAGCTAAACTAGCCATTCTATCTAGATTCAGAAACACAAACATACCATTCCACTTGACTTTTCTCAACAAGACTGAATGTAATCAAGATATAATTCTCTCTGGTACTATAAACAATATTTTATCCACAAGAAAAAAATTAAAACAAGTCCGGTCGTAAAAATCTGAAAACCGTAAAAAACTCAGCAAGCTAATTACTACAGCTGAAAAAGCTCATCTCAAGAAAATTTGAAAAATAAGGAAAATTCATTAATATACTAATTAAAAAATTAAGAGAAATAAGTAAAAAATTAAACAAATTAACTATTATAAGGAAAAGAATGAAATAACTTATCTCATAAAAACCAGTAATAAGAAATAAGAAGAAAAATAAAGGCACTAAGCTCACAAACACGGAGGCAAGTTTATTGCACCTAAATAAGTTCATTGCCTTTCTCTTGATCGCAAAATTCTTCTTAGTTAAATTTTCGTTGATGTAATAGGCTGAAGATGAGCCGGCAAGTCCAACATCATACAAGGAAAGCAGTTTCTTCTTATCATTACCACGAAATTTTATTGTTTTCTTAACAGCTGACAGGATAGCATTTTGCAGTAGATAGAAAAGTCCAAAGCAATTAATTTTGCTCTTCAGGAGACCGTGGTTTATAATGAAACTAAAGGACTTCACAAATTTAGGCTCCGAAGAGCTTAACAAAACAGCATAAATTGGCCGCAGACCAATAGTTAGAGATGTCACATTTATTTCCCTTTTATTCAAGGACACATTGTCGTCACAAGCATCATCCTTAGGTTTGAAGGGCTTCTTGGGAGATTCGTCAAGTGAGTGAAATAGAATTTTAGGTTGTGTCGAGAAAAGCAGGTCACCAATCACTTGAGGATCACTATCGTTGCCAGATCCATAGTGTAAAAATGATACCTACCGCGTTTCGAGGATCGTTATGCAGAAAAAATAAATAGATTACGTAAGTTAGAATAAGCTCTTCTTCCAGGCCATTCTTTCAACGTTCTTCTTCTTGATTAATCTAAGGCTAGTAATTGTCTAGTAATTAAAACGTAATGACTGAAATAGTGTCTTAAAAAGATTTCACACTGCCTCGTCGGTGTCAGGCTCGTTGAAAACGTCATGAGCGGAAAGCCAGAAACTACTAGAAAAGATAAGGTCACGAGATCGACCCAACTCGGTAATAACCCCGCTACACTTTGACAATCTGCAAACAATGACACCATCTAGAAACGTATTAAAGCCATCATCTGAGAATCTGAAGCTTTTTTACTTGAGCAAAACAAATCTGTACTTTGTAGTTGAACATACTTCTTTTTACTACAAAACATAGAATGCAAAGATACTTGAAGAGAATCGCTAATTCTGTTAATTTGAAGTGAAATTTCTTGATTTCAGTATAAGGCGAACATTCTTGAAAATTCTTTCCAATGCTAAATGGAAAGTGCGAAAATATAGAAAAAAAGATTTTTAGATGATTTCGTCTTGTAAGGGACAAATTAGTTACGCTTGGTGAACTTTTGGTTTTAAAAATGCGCAAAATGGGAAAAAATTTCAATTGCTTCATTCTCAAAACCTATCCAATGTTTAACAATCTTTTCGATTTGATATGTGTGACTTGATTCTTGTCTCAAACTGCGGTTCACTACAAAAAGTGAAGTTCTGCGATGGCTCAAATACTCGAATTGCATAACTAGATGTACCACTACTCAAGTTTTCCCACCATCCCCGCGTTTAAGATGCTAGAAAATTTTCCCCGTCCGCTTAACTAACTCTATTTTTGCAGTAATTACCTACGTCTTTTATTTCCCGCGAGGTATTAGTTTTATCCCATTTGATTTACTCAAAGTACTTTTTCCCACGAAATGAACTTGCAGCTTTGCCCCCATTGGAGGCTCTTTCTCCTTATTTACTTTCTCCTCCTTCGCTTTTGCTCGCATTCAAATGAAAAAGCGTTTTGAGATTATTTCAATTAAAACTGTTCAGTTTTCCGGAAAAAGTTCCCATTTCGTCCGATTTAATATTTTAGCAAAAACGCCCTTAGCTATCCTTGAAACTTTAACAGAAATTCTAGGTCACAGCACTAGGTTCCATCTTCGATTTTAAGAAGCAGCTTTAAGAGCTCGACGTCATCGGAAGCAATTCATCATAGCGGGAGCTTGAAAACATTTATTTCCTCCGCTGCGAATGTTATGTAAAGGATTCCCGGGAAAAAAAGTTCATTAAAAGAAAACGTCACACCTTCAGAATGCTCAACCATTGGCTGAAATAAATCAAATGTAATACCTGAATGGGTGGAGTCCCACCCACCTATCAAAAACAAGGTGCGCGGACGTCAGCACAAAATTTCTCGTGAAACACACTGAAACCTGAGGACAGTCGGGCTCCCAGTGTATTGGATAAACTTTAAAGCTCTTATATACAATTTCTTCAGCAGGTAGATTGGCTGATCTTTATACCATGCGCACATACCTGTTCTTAGATTATTTCGCATAGGTCTTCCAAGGTAGCGAGTAGGTGGTAACGTCTAAAAGTTTCACGTTCACGTTCTCATGTGAATGTGTCCAACACGAAGGTTTCCAAATTGGGCTTGTAATTACACGAAGCTCGCTCCTAATGAAAGAAGTCCCATTCCTATGTACTCAAACTCTACCTCAGACTCACCTCTACGGTTCCTATAATTTTCTTTTACTAATTTGCTGGGGGAAGTTCCTTTCTCCCCAACGCTGGCGCCAGCATTAGTGTAAGACTTGAATTCCAATGAGATCTCAAACAAGAAATTATCTACGACGAACTCCGAGCAAAAAGTTCTACGGATGCTATATATATGTGTAAATCAAGCAAGTGTGAATGATACAAGAAAAAGTATAGCAAAAAACTCGAGGAAAAACAAGAAAAATAAGTGCAAACCCCTGGAGAAAGGCGCGACACGACTAAAAACACAGAAAAGCTTCTGCATTTCCCACGAACTGGGTACCTCACCTCGAACTTTATTGTCTGTTGACTATCCGGCGCAGTGATGGTGGTGGTGAACACCTGAAGCACACACAGCTGCAGCACAAGGTGTTTCTGTATTGATGGAAATTCTCACCGGTGAAAACTTGGGGAAATTCCTGTGATCCAACACAATCGAGAAATATTGTTCGTATGCGCGCTGCTTTCCACTTCGAGGGGAGTTCCCCTTTATGGCACTACACACGCACCGTCTTGAAGAGAGATGTTGTTTTTCCCGAAGCGAGTTTCCCGCGTGGAAACTCCACACATTTTCATCTCGATTGAGGCGTTCGGACCGAATAATAAACAGAAGATATCGTCACGGCAATGGGGAGTACACAGTTTTACTGGCTGTTCTGTACGTAGCTACCACACGACATCTGGACGTCACTAGTATCAGCTGGGTAGAAGTGCAGTCGCAGTGTTCAAGAAATAAAAATGTATATATATAGTGTTTCCATAAACTTTTTGTGATTTATGTTTAAGCAATTGGGTCCGTGCAGTGGACACAAGGTTTTGGTTTTGTGACAAGTTCCTAGCTCCGCAATCCGATCAGATATCTTCTTTGTTGAGATTGAGACTGAGGCGCACTTGCTGTTCGAAAAAAATCGTATTTTTCGCGAAAAACTCGATTTCCCGAAAATTTGTTGTTTTGAAAAAGATAAATAAATTATTTCGTCATAATATGACAGAGAGTTATTCATGAATGGAGGCTGTGGAGGTTTTGTCCAACGGAAAGAATTATACGCCTACTCCAAGCGGTTATTTATCCGGAAAACAGTTTTCAGATAATAATTATGAAGGGACCTGTCTACTGGCAGAAAAACAATAAATTTTCATTAAGTTTTCTTTTATTTGCGTTTTAGAACGGGCGTTTTCTGTGCCGAGGTGTTGATTAACTTTCCGTGAGGTGTCACTATTAAATTTTTCATCTTTCCCGAATGAATGATGAACTTGAGCCATTTAAATTTTTGTGTTATAAAATTAAACGCTTTCTCCAATGGCACAGATATTTCGCCCAAACCATTTATGGTGTTATAGAACAAATGGCCCAATTTCTACGGGATTAGTTTATTTTCTGAAAATTGCAAAGTAATCCCTGGTCAACGTTTTTAGCATAATAATTACATTTTAGTGAAACACGTGCTAAATTCGCACATTTCAATTACATCTAATGTGAAACAGCTATAAATTAAGTGAAGAAAATCGGTTGAAAATAATTCTGCTGGAAGTTTTGCCTTAAAGGTTGTAGAAATATAATTAAATGTGAACTTTAGGTTCAACGCGAACACAACACTTCTTTCCATATTTTCCATGTCCATATCTGCGAAGCTACTTCCGCAATTTCTCACTGTTAAATCTGAGACAGTGTAGTGATGTGAAGATGATATTAAGATTCCATATGCAAGAATTATTAGTCATCAAATCAGATCAGCAAATCAAATATTTTACGTAAACTATAAATCTGAGGTAAAAACTAAGGCGCAGCTCACTTTCCAAATCTCTCTCTCTCTCTAAACTCCATATCTGCGAAGCTACTTCCGCAATTTCTCACTGTTAAATCTGAGACAGTGTAGTGATGTGAAGATGATATTAAGATTCCATATGCAAGAATTATTAGTCATCAAATCAGATCAGCAAATCAAATATTTTACGTAAACTATAAATCTGAGGTAAAAACTAAGGCGCAGCTCACTTTCCAAATCTCTCTCTCTCTCTAAACTCATTTGAGGTCTTTAATTTTTATTAATGAAAACAGCCACAGCAACACGCACTATACTTTTCTTCTCTAAGGGAATTTCCCCAGAAGACATCACGAACTGAGATCGAAACCTTATATTCGATAAAAGCGAAAACAGACTTCGATCTCGAATTCGATTTCCACTAAACCTATATATTCGCTGTAATTTCGCAATAACGAACAATTCTCGAAGTGAGGGAAGCATTTGGCTGAATAATATTATGGTAAATAAAGAGAACTTTCTCTGCTTTCTACGTCATTATTGAAACTTTTTATAAAAATTTCCATTTGCACATTTTCGACTATAATTTGAAGGTAAATTTTCACACCAAGAGCAGCTGTTCTGGTAGATATTTGTTGGCAATTTCTTAATTTCTAGAAAATATAGTTATAAATACTGCGTAAAGTTTAATCACTAATCAGCAGCAATTTTTTATCACGAGTCAGCACAATAAACTGCGGGATCGTTTCGGACGTACGAACTCATTTAGGGAAAGAAACCTGAAATTATTTGAGAACCATTTTGGTGATTTCCCAGCAAATGTAAAAACAGTCCGACGGGTAATTTAAATGCAAATATTTAACGAATTCGTATTCGAAGATAATATCCGCTGCAATAAATCGCGCTCAATTCACATACGAATGAGATCAATCGAACAACCTAGCTAAATGCATATTCCTAACTTGATTCTTCACCCTATCTTAATTTTTTTCTTTTCATTCTTGTACTTATTTTATTACTACTAATACTTTTAATTTTACTATTACTACTTATATTAATGCTCTTATCACACTATTTTGAAATTATTTTCTCTTTTCTTAACTTTCTTCTTCTGAATTTATACTATAAACTTAAGCTTTTTCTTAGTAACTTTAACGGTAGTATGTAAGTGGACAGAACAATCTGTTTATTATCGTAGTAAATTAATAAATAAATAAATATTGAAGAATATCATTTATCACAAATTGAAAATTTGATGAAAGCGTTTTTTCGAACTTATTTGAATTAGCAATATTAGTTCTTTGTTTACCACATCCAACCGCAGAATGTGAACAATTTTTAGCTCTGAAACCGATGTTAAAACCAACAAGAGAAATAAATTAAGTAACAGCACCTTAAATTCAACAGCAGTATTTTGATCGCTCATATTTGATAAAACGGATTGTTTGTCTGTTAAAGTAAAAAGTAAACATTTACAAAAAAGCGCAAGGCTATCGCAATGTGCACATATTTTTCGCCATTAAAAATTGTTTATTTACATTTTTGTATTTTTTTAATTATTTTAAAATCTAGAGATTGTTATTTTATTTGTGAGGTTTATTATACCCTATATGATAGATAGCGTGTATTAGTTCTGATCCAACGTTTGTAAGGCATAGAACCAATAATACTAGAGTAGAATGAATTATATACATATGCTCAGAATGTGAAAACAAATCGATTTAAGCACGTCCGTTTGTCCGTCCGTCCGTCTGTGTACACGATAACTCGAAAACGAATTGAGCTAGAAGGCTGAAATTTGGTATATATTACTTTCAGAAAATTTGCTTCCTTCAATAGGCCGTCATATTGAATTTTTGGATTATTGGGCACAAGGTATAGCTCTCAAATTTAGTAAGGAGCAGTTTTATGAGACGCTTAACCAATATAATGAAAATTGCTTATATTCCCCCACTCCTTGGTCGGGCTGCCATGTTGGATTTTTGGATTATTGGACATAAATCGAAGAGGAAACAACCTATCACTTTGAAATTTTGTACAGAAGAGTTTTATGAGATGAGTTATATTTACATCATAAAGGGTATCAAGTAATCAGCCTAAGGCTGATTATATATTTTATGTTTTTTAAATTGAATTTTGCTTTTGAATGTGCACTTTTCATTATAAACCTAATTATTATGACGCACTAGTATAAAAAATTCACGGAATTTCAACGTATTTTTGCATTTTAAATCCACAGATAGTTCGGATTTTCCATGAGTCCTCTTCGGATTTTTCATTTTAATTTTGTGGCAACACTGTATAACACATTGCGCTTTTGGGTACCATATAGTATCCAAATCTATACTGTCGCTACAGTGATGTGTGGTAGATCTTCAATTGTTTTCATTTCGAGCACATACCTATTTAATGAATTAAAGACATTGGAAATGAACTGCATTGTAAAGTTTTTGCGTTATGGGCTTGTGCACATGTGCTTGTTCTGATATTGGGTTGCCCAAAAGTCTGAGTTCATTCTCCGCCAACACTTGTCAGTACTATATTAGACTTCAGTCATAGAGGCAGCTTCTCAAGGGTTTCTCCTTCAGCAATGGTCGAGTTATCAAACCTTACCCTATTTCGATGATATTATAAGAGTATCTGCACTAGATCCGGAGCTAAATTAAACACAAGCAGAGAATCACGTGTTTCAAAATTTCGTGAGGCTGACTTTTGTATATGGTTAATTAATTCCTCTAAAATTAGCAAAAGTGTGTGAACTTCCGAAGGTTCTTGTATTCAACGTACGCGTTTTGGTTTCGGTGAGTAGAACCCTATCGGTGGTCATCAGAATGGTAAAAACGTTGCAGGGCTCTGTATCCTAATCTTGTTAGATTCTAAGTTTATGAACCAAGGGCTAAGAACTTAAGACTCTGGCTAACCATACCATTCAAACGGCTTTCTTGAGTAATAACACCCTGAGAAAAATAGTACTTAATAGTAAATTCAAACTATTTCTTCAGCAAACAGTAAGCTATCCAAATGTTCAATTAGCATAACCTCAGTGGTTGTTAAACGCTATATAGGTAACTACAAATTTCTTGATAGAAAAAAAGAAACTGAAAACGAGTTATTTTTAATCAATTTCCGGCTAGATTTCCAAAATTGTATTCTATTGAATTGAAAACTAGACGTTACTTCTAAGTAATTTTAAACTCGATAGAACCATACAATAACATAGATAAAAATTAAAATTAAATTTGGAAGCTATCCCAATAACATTTTCTAAATTTAAGTTTAAATGCGGAATTTTGGGATTTCTAAAGAATTTAAAAGCTGAAATAAAAAAACACATGCGGCCAATTTGGCAAACGATGCACCAAACACCTTGTATATATATTTTACACAAGCATTAAATTCAACCCATGCTGTCCACTTTGCAGTAGACGCATTAGTAATTATGGGAACACGAAGTGCCTTTACCAGGCGTTCATATAACCAACACGGAGCATATTTAGTAGGGCATCACAAACTCATCAATCTAAGATAAACCCTACTAGCCGTTATATCTATGTCAGTTTAGCATGACAAATGGTGTCAAAGCTTATGTCTAAATTTTTGACTATTTTTATGTATTCTACGGGTGTGTTATTTAAGCTTAGAGAAAGAAAATTAAATCCATCGATAGAAAGAATAATACTTTGAGTTTCAGTAGGCTTTAATATAAATTTGTCTTTTTCTAGCCTACTATTAAATTTAGAAATTCTATAAACCGCTTGTTCTGTATTAAGAACTGAGTCCCACAGGACATCGTCCACATAAAGAGTAATAGAAGAATGTTTAGGCACGATAAATATATCATTAATAAAAATAATAAATAATAATGGAGCCAAAATTGATCCTTAAGGAACCTCCGAGCAAATTTGCAATAGCTCCAAAGAACGCGAAGCTACCTCAATCGCTTGAAATGGATGAATAAATAGGAATTCGCATTGATTTTGTTATTTAAAGTACTAAATATTATACTTCATGGTATCGAAGGATTTTGAAAAGTCAAGTTAACAGAGAATTTTAATTTTATGCAATTTATTGTTGTAACGTTTAGTTTCAGTAAGTTGTAAAAGAAAAGTTGTACTATGCTACTAAGCAGATTGTGTTTTTTTGCGATCATACATTGTTCATAAAAAAAACTTTGGATTTAGTAAAACAAGACACTTTCCTTTAATTGCGCCGGGAGAATAATAACAATATCATATAATAATATATTATAATCCGGTTCGGTCGCATTTTACGAAAATTCTACGGGTTGTTCTCACAAAACCAACTAATTCTACAAAAATAGCTAAATGTTCCCACAGACCACGCCCTTTTTCGTTTAAAGAAGCTTTTTATGGCAGAAAACTATAGGCCTGCGGCAATATTCAAATCATGGGTTGTGTTCCTCGGTAACTAAGTTAAATTGGTCTGAGAAAATTCATTGCTGTGGACTCAAAATAGGTTTATTGGTTGCATAGGAAAATGTGTCAGCTGATTTCAAGGTCAGTGGGGTATTTTTGCAACTTTATTTGGCGTGGCTTCACTGGTTATATCTGTTCGCTGACTATAGTCGTTCATCGTATGTAAGTGGCGACTATAGTTACTGAAATATACGTACGTTACAACCAGTAGAATACAAAGCTAAACTTAACGATCGCACATCAACACTTTTCAGATATCGGTAGAAAAATCTTCTAATAACAGGTCTACGAAGACACGTCAATTAATTTAGTATTAAAAAATCTCATTTGCTACCAAAATTAAAACTTTCCGTGAAGAGAATTTGTCAGCAAAGATACTTATCACACCTGAAGCTTCTTAATCGATTGCTGCAAAGCTGTGATTCCATACACGCACGGCTTTAAAATAATCCAGTAAGCAAAATGATGAATAAATTGTTGACTATTTATACCGAATTCATATTTTTCGACAGATATTATGGTCCAACAAAGCCGCACACTGTTAATAATAAACTTCATAAAAATATCGAGCGCCTTGAGAATGTTTGGCAGAACATGATTTTACGAGCTCATCATTATTGCCGCCCGCAAGTTATTGCGCCTTTTATCAAACACCTGACTCCCATCGATCAGAGATTACTTCCTCTTGGGTTGGAAGGTATTCTTGGAATATTCTTTCAGAAATTTTTATTATCCGTTTTTATGCACGCCTAGAATTTTATTATTGGCTCTGAATTAAAAGATTTTCTTTACTTGGCCGTGGAAACAATTCCCCCAGACATCTTTCATTTGTGGTACGTTTGCTGCCCGGAAGCGCCCTGTGTTCAATTACTGCGCACCTTTACTTGGTGGGTAGCTCATGGACCATCCGCTCAACAAACAGCCGCCGTAGAAGGGGGGCACATCCATCTACGGCTGCCAGAAGCAACGCTAAATATCTGGAAATGTTCCAAAATTTTCCTCCTCTGAGAAATGATAGACTGCCGGACAGAGGCGTAGAAGCATTCATTTTCTTCGAACTCCTTCCGAACGAACACCCGACTGCCAAATTGAGTGACTTTCCTAAAACGGTCAGAGACCTGAAAATCACGGCAAGCCCACTTGCTGAAATTGCACTAGTCGCACTTCCCACCTTAATTGCGACAGTAACGCGACTCCGTGCAATCAGACCCGGCCAGTGGGGAATTGCATTAAAATGTACTCGTAACTCAGTTTTATGGGGCGCTATTATGTGATACCATAAAATGGGTTCTCCGATAAATTCCTACCTGTAAATTTGGCGGCCTCAATGAAAAATGAATTTTAAATGTTTGTCATTGCCAGCACTTGCAGTCTGTTAATGATGTTAATGGGCACTTATTTCGGAGACTAGAGTTGGACCTGCATTACCATTCATGAACTGTGTATGCTGTCTGCTGTGTGGGTCCATGATATGCAGCGTGCAGGACTGAATATCGACCTGGGCCTCTCGGCCTGTTTTCTGTGTGCCTGAAACGTATCCTTCAAGCGTGCTGCCCCAAAAATTAACTGAAGAATAATTGCCTCCGGATCAAAATAAAATTGAAAGCATCTGGTCTGCAATCACTACTTTTACTAGCAAGAAGTGCAACTTTGTGGTTTTACGACTTCAGCTACGTGAAATTCACTAAAACGCGTACGGATTCTCGCTGTTTCCTATTAGATTCCCGCATTATCCACTTACGAAACGGAGCCGGCTTAAGCGGAGGTGTGCCTCAATTAGATGAGTTTTCTTTTCTTGTGTTGTGTCTGGAATTCGCAAGAAATAACTTTTGAACGTGCCGTTTTGCTGCTGGCCTTGCAGCTAATTTTGTCTGGACAGAAGCATTACCTAGAATATTGGATCTAATGTCAGAAGTCAGAATCGAAAGCAATCATCTTTACGGGGCTGTGTGCTGGACTAGTTTTGAACATTTTTTTCTTCCTTCTTATAAGCACTTAAATTAATTTAAATACATTCCTGTTTTTTATAACGTCTCCCCTTTTCAGTTTTCCAAGAATTCAATGTTGTTTATCTTCATGTTAATGCTTTGCCTAACCTGATGGCGGTCGATTACTTTTGGAGGACGAAATATGTTCCAAAAATCTTTTGTTTAACGGACGACGTTTCACTCTTCTGGCATAAACACCTTCACTACAGTTTTTTTCTTCTGCAGTTTATCAATTTTTTGGTTTATTTTTTTTATTGCACAAATGATCATATGTAACTATTTTTTGTTGAAGAAAACAAAAGCAAGAACAATTTTCCATGATGATCGCAAATTTGCTTTTATGGATTCATGAAAATAAATAACCACGCAAATTTAGAAAAGTAAAATGTATGCTTAGAGTGTCTGAGGTTCGAACTTTCGAATTCTACCGAAATTTACACATATTGCAATAATAAAATACCTCACCATCCAGGGCATAAATCTCAAGCTCGGTTAAGCTAGTGGTTATTATTATGCGCTCAGTTAATATATCACATATTTGGGGAAATTATTCTTCCTTCCTAGGAATTTACTTTTTGTGAATGTCCTTGGTAGATAGGTTCTGTGATTAAAATATTTTTTCCCTTCCTTTAACTGAAAGAGGAATTTCCCGTCCTCTGTGAGAGTTTTCAAATGCTCAAATGTAATAAATTTAATATTTATAACCTTCCACATGTGCAAAGCGTTTTCCTCTTATGGAAATAAGTTAGAAGGATTGGCCCCATGGGCAGCGAAACCTTTTGCGGGTGAAACTCTATTTTCATAAACCATTCTTCCTAATCTGTGATTTTTGCAAAAAAGTCGCCCGGTTGTCATCCGTAACAGAACTGATTGCATTTTTCACTGTTTCACTGCATCCACCTTTATCCATCTCAAATATTCTCTGACAATGACTTGAAGTGAGCTTTGACTGACGCACTCTGGGGCAAAATTGTTAAGATGTGTCGTAGACCCCTTGAAGTTCAAATGGACGTTATGAAATAAAAGTTTCGATGTTGCAAAGAAGGATTAGTGAAAATAAAACAAATTACTCGAGTAAAATTTATTTTTGTATGCAACATGTTGATATATCTAAATTATAATGTGAAAAACAGATCTGATTCAACCAATGAAAATATTTTTTGTTGATTTTCATCAGATATATCTGAGTGAACGCCATCACTACTTTTATCATCACTATTCTTGTCATGGTCATTGTGAGGTTCATCATGGTCATCGTTAATACCTCGACTGTTCGGCTATTCGGATGCCAGTAACAAGAGCTCTACAGCTTTTTTAAGGAGTGTGGTCAGAAGTTGAGTTTGGTAATTTTATTTTGGTATTTGGGTTGGTTTTTGATAATTTATTTTCCATTCGGTTTTTTTCCTGATTTTTTTCTTATCCTTATTTGTTGCCTCTTAAGCCTCTTCCATCAATTGTCCTATTGGCAGTAATGCGTTTGATAGCATTTCTGGTCTATGTCTGAAGTAGTTGTGTAGTACTTACGGTAGTTCTACACAAAGGCTGTGTAGTGCATTCAACCGGAAAATTTGGGTAAATCCCAAGGGGTAAGGAGTTACGGTCATTGTAAATTTTCTGGCTGGCATTATACTTAATATCCTGTAATTTCTAAATAAGGCACCCTATGATCGCGGGTCGTGTTTTGTTAGCTAGCCAATCTCATAGCTATCCCTTACCCCCCTCCACTTCCCTTCACCTATCCGGAGATATAAAAATTTAAAATCCGAATTTTAGACTTTTCATTGCCTGTTTTAGGAAATCAATGGAGTTTTGTTAAAAAAGGACCACTTTTTTGCCTTCGCAATATTAAAGCCTATTTTTCCCCATTTGATTGATATACCACAACTCTATGCTGTTGCCGCTCTTTGAAAAGATCTAAAGCATCAAACATGTTCCATTTCTACCTGAGAATGAAATGATAAAAAGGGAAAGAAAAACATTTCCTGGAATTTTGTGTACTTTATTTTTGTAGTTTAAACGATCGACGATATATCTGAGGCAATTCTGCTGACAAGAATTGTACTTGGAAGGCCACTGGGATATTGTCAGGTTAGAACTTCCCAATCTCCTTTTCCCTAATTTCCTTCCGGCTAAGCTGTGCTGTGTGCATCATAGGGTTGTCCCCTGAGTTTAGGCAATACCTTAAAAAAACAGGTTTAAAACGGTCGGAGCATGCGATTTTCGACAAGCTTCTAGTTGGAAAACACGGGTGAGAGATCGCTATTTCTGGAGAGGGTGAGGAGGTTACAATTTTTCAAAGGTTGTGTTGTTTTACCGAATTTGAATTTTCAAAATTAATCTCCTCAGATCAGACACCTCTAGTGTCCTGAATTAATTTCTCACAATTTTTATTACTTAAAATTTTAAAATTACTATCTATTTCATTTCCAGAAGCTTTTTCTACTCTAACGGTGGTTGCCTAATGCACGGAAACATAGCATAGCATAGATTGAAATATGTGGGCTTTTCTGAGTGGCTTCACTAAAGCTTTCTTTACTTGGGAGTCATGCAATAGCCTCGTCTTTGGATCACATTGTCCCTGTTGGAAGTTAGTCAAAACAACAAACCATTTTTCTCTACTACCACTTTTTAAGATCAAGTGCTTAAGAAGCCAAGTTGGACATATGATAGTTTTGTCACCTTCAACTATTCAAAATATTCAAAGATAATAACTTGTAGTGCGGCAAAACCCACATCCAATTCAATTTCACGTAGTTATCAAAGCAGATAAATATCCAATCTCGGAGTATATTTTGTAAAAAAATTTGTGATCTAATCTGGCCTTCAAGATGTCTTTCATCAGCATTTCCTTAGCACTTGTTCCGGAAGAACTGTTCCCTCAAAAAAACCAAACAAATGAGAAATTTAAATGAAATCACTTTACGAAATCCAAAGGATAAGAAGCACTTCTTCAGGATAATTTAAATACACAGACAAGCACCTAACAAAAGACGAAACCGAACTTGTCGTTATCCAGTCCCCATCGTCTGGTAACTTGTTCTTATTGTCAACTCCCACCTCTAACCTGCGGGCGTGCGGAAGAGACATACCTCCAAGGCAATTTCACCTTTTCTTGTGAATTAAGAAGTGCACAAGGAGAAACCTAATGATTTACATAATTCAAGTTAAACATCTTCTTCTTGATTCCAACGTTGACCCCACAGAGAAACCCCAACTCCGCACCCGTGTTCTTGTCGGAAAAGATGTTTTCGAGCATACTAAAGAAACTGCTGCCGTGAGTTTTGGTAAATTTGGAATTTGCATTCTAATTACGACTCCGTGTAAACATCCAGCAAATGTTTTATGTCGCCGAGTAGTCCCTCACCGGCTGAGAAGAAGTGGGGTGGGGATCGCATTTGGTTGTCATGATCAAGGTAAATAAAGAGCAGAACTATAATTACAAGCTTAATTTAAAAGCAATTTGATTGACAATCCCAGGACTTCTTTAGAGCGTTCCTAATGACTGTGCCTGAGTATGTGGATGTGGGCACCTCGCAAGTCATGAGCCCTTGCTGAAGACGCCGGGAAAGAAAAAGCGTTTAAGTGTGCCGCAATATGAAATTATATAAAATATTGGATCTTAAATCTGTCTAGACATTTATTGTTCCCAGCACTCAAGAGGTGCTCTGGGACCAACGTACATTAACTTTGCGTCCCCTACTGTGACAAGACGTCGAGGTAGAAAGCAGAAAGGTGAAGCCAAGAGCTTTGATCCACACCTCAAGCCATTATATACCCACTTAGTGTCCCAGTGTCAGAGGCTAATAAAAACAGAAATTTCTTTTCCATTTGACCGGGATGAAACATGTCAAGGAGACGAAGGAACTGATAGGGAAGGACTGCTTCATCCCAAAGTGTTTCTCTACTCAAGGTTTTAACGACAGAGTCCGAATCCGTAGTCCTGCAGCGCTTTCTTCTCATAATGTTTCCAACCTCTTAACTACCACTTTTCCGTACTATTGCTTGGCACATGGGTTAATGGTGGTTACAAAGGTAATGTGGACACCGACGTGAACTTTTGCCATAAACCACTCGAAGGAACGGAAACAGGAAATTGTTGGGCTTGGGGTTTTCTAAGATTTTTCCAGACGAGGGAAAATTTGCGGTTGTGATAAGTGCGTACCAACGGATTTGTAATTTACTTTTGCTTCTGTAAAAATAATAGGTGGAGTTGTAAAACAAATTTCACGGAATATATTGAGACATTTGCGAAATTTCTGTGCAGAGAAACAAAAAAATCATTTTGAGAAATGTTTGTGGTGGATTTTCATCGAACCGTGCAAACAATTTAGTGAAACTTTGCATAGATGGTAAGTTTTCGAATCGTTTAATCTTGATTTCATTGAATATTTTCTGAGTATAGTTCAAAATTTGAGTGCAATATAATTTTTTTCCACTTCATTAGTATGTTTTGCAATTATTTACTCTATGGGCCTTTCCGAATCCAAGTCTTTATCTTGTTATAACAAAAAATGACGTCAGAATTAGTTGACTTCGTCGCGAAGCAATCCTGTGATTTAATTGTTATACAAAATAGGTGATCTTGATAGCATAGACTTGAGATCGGACGGGCTTGTCTTGATATTACGTCACTTATTGTTATATCGAGACGAAAGCGAAGATAAAGTACTTCTATTCGGAATGGCCCTATGTATCCAAGCATTAGATGCTTCTCAATCGACTTTTGGTATTAACGACACTAATTACGAAACTCGCAAAGAAGTTGTTTCAAAATTCGTGGTAAATGGATTGTCAAAAATTAAATTCATTTTGACTTTGCGGTTCTAGTAAATGCTTGAAATACAATTTCAACTACTTTCATCTAGTTAAATTGAAACAGTACTCAAAAATAGTAATTTACCAATTTTGTAGCTTTCGCAACTTCTGACAGATGTCAGCCGGCTCATTCGTCTAAAAAACATGGTAAAAGACACCTAGCTGCTTGAACACCTCAGGAGATAAGAGCACCCAACCAGTAATTGTGTGCCATAGTCCCATATTCGAGATCAATAGTGCCTTCTTCATAGCATTAGGTCATCACATAAGTAATGTCATTTTTTCTTAAAGTTCTGCCTTATGGAAGAGCTGAAATCTATCATAAAGGGCATAAAGGAAAGTGTCTAGTTGCAGCATAAGTGCATCCGTGAAAATTATAGACTATATCAGGAAACAACAACAGGCTTTTACCGTTACAGTTAGATGTCAGCTAACAAGTACCTTTACTAGCACTTAAGATCTGTACAAATGAGGGATCATAAGTTTCTATGGTATGCTAAGTTATTAAAATACTTGTGAATACGAGTGGGAACATGTAAGCACTGAATCTTACTGCTAATTCCTGGAGCTTACTGGCGATTACTGTTGAACACTGGTAATTATTAATAATTAGTTTACTTGTAAGTATTGGCGTTCACCAGTACCAGTTTTATCACGAGTACTCGTAATTTCACAAGTACCAGTGTTGATACTGGTATCCAATATGTGTGCTAGTGCTGATGATTGCAATCACAAAACTCTGATTTCAAATCTATAAATTTATTATTTGAATTTCTAATTAAGGGAGTCTAAAGAGATGAAAATGTCTAGAATTACGAGGAGGCATATTAAAAGCAAAACCAAAGAAAGATATTACACCTATGGTTTTCAAGGGACTGTAGATTAAACTTAATTAATCTATCAGGCTGATCCAAATATCTATTATTTAATTTGAATAATATTATCCTGATGATTTTACACTGGGTACAGCTTCTATCTGGGAGCTAAAAGTAGAATACCACACCTCACTTGCGAACTCTACTTCTAATCGGGCGGTGAGTTAAAAAGGCAAATACGAAGAATGTAACTCAGTTGGTGGGAGTAATAGCATTGATGTGGGGATTAAAAAGAAGCTTACAGTCAAATATAATGCCCAAATCATAAAATCTCACACATTTCTATTGCTCATTGTTTCGAATTCATCTATATTTATTTTATTTTATATTATCTATTTGATATACGCTCGTGAGGCTCAAAACATGGAAGGTTCAGAGGGATCAACAAGCTCTTCCTATTAGTGTCTTATGTAATGTACGATTTCAATTTTATTTTCCCCATATTATTTCAATTCAGAAAAGATTGTTTAATAGTGAAAAAGTATACTTAACATATTGTGATGTTTTCAACTCCTACCGGATACATGGATAATAGAGCTCTCAATGTAGTTTCCCATATTTTAGGAAATCTCCCTTTAGAGACATCTTAGTAGAATTTCTACCAAATAACCCAAAATGCTAAATAAAATATGTGTTTCGACAATAGAACAAATGTTATGGTTTGTTTTTTCAAAAGCGTGCGACAAAGATATATGAGAAATTCACGTAATGGACGCTAATTTTTCCCCAATTCGCATTAAAATTGTCGTCCATTAGTTCCAGACTAACGAGTGCTGTAATATATTTGCAGCCATCAGCATGTTCTCTACATTACCGAGGTCGTTTCGTACCGTAATAGACTCACAAATTACACGAGCTCTCACCACAACCTACAATTAATAAACTAATCAGCCAATTTTCAGGCAATTTATGGCTAACACCTGTTCCGCTGGTAACCGCATTATAGGTGCCTTACCTTTACTGTCGCCGAGGTGGGATCGGGATGCTGCAGTTGTGTCTGGAATATTCACAGTGGCAGTCCATCCCCTATACCCGCAATTTGCGATTAAAACCAAAATATTCGGTCAGCGAAAGCCTATTATGGGGATAAAGCAAAGATGAGATCATTATGGCTCACACTTACTCTTAAAGAGCTCGTTTCTATCACCTTCTCCTCGACGAAGGACGGTTTTTATTCCGGGCACGTTTCAGGACATGTCTGCAGGGAGATGTAGCATTTTCTTCCAAGTTAGCATTTTATTTCGGGAATTTCCAATTGTTTTCCCTGGTGTGTATGGCTGGGTCCGTTCTCCTGTTTATGTGCTTGAGGTAAATGAAAGGAGAATTAGGTGGATACATCTGGTGCGAAGTGTCTACCTTTCAATACTTTCCGCATTCGAGACGTTTGTTCTACAGCTCTTAACATCCAAGTGCACCTACACTGCTGGAAGCTGGTAATTGTGTCTGCTCGAGTGAATTGTTTTCAGGCGTAGAGTTGAGGTGAAATGAACTGATCCAATTCGGAAGAATCGATGCGTTCCACCAAGTAATTTAATTGAATTGCTCAAGTACTTCGTTAGCAATTTTGTCACGAGCCACTGAAAATGAGACTGCTTAAACGCCCGCTAAATCCCAGAAATTAGAAGCACTATACACAGCACATCTTCCAAGTATAGGATCTCTGGTTTTCAAACTTAACACGCGCCTCGACAACAGGAATCTGATCTGCATGAGTCAAAATGATGCGCACATTAGCATAACGGGAAAATCTTTATCAAAATAAATATCGATTTTGATTCAACCAATAATCCAATCAAATGTCAACGAAGTCTTTAATGAAATCCTCCGAAATTTAAGTTCTCGGCACCCCCTTTGACGTGTAGACGGCACTCAAAATTTCATCCATCCATGGATCTTTTTCCAGATGTCCCTTTTTCCACAGAAGGATTACACTTCGCCTTTGCTTTGAAACAATAAAGCGCAGTTTTTGCCTTTTTATGCTCCGGTCCAGGTTCAGCATGGCTTCCTCCCCACCGGATAAGGTATCGACAATTAAGATTCGTACAGAATGTCGACGTTCTCCAGAAATATAAACCATCCATGTTTGATTGAGTACTTTGCCAGTTCACCTATTTATTCCGAGCAGGAAAGAAGGGGAGCTGTGGATTGCTAAATGATGTTAAATGGGAATTCGATCAGCCGACTAGCTCATTCGAGCAGCGTTGATGGGGTGTGTATTCGCAGTTATTGTACTGATTCAGGCTGATTCAGGGTAGCGCTAAATGGAAATTGATTAATGGTAGGTTTTAGTTTTATTAATTATGAGTTTTAAATGAGGTGAAGTATTTACATCGGGAAGAGGGAGGGAAAATGAACTTGACTCCACTTCTAGAAAACCTTACAAAATATTGTTCGTCTATGGCAAGGAGTTCAATTCTAAATATTGACGAAAAACTTAAATTCAATTTCCATTCATATCCTGCAGCAGCAGCTCCGTTTTCTAATTTTTACCAAGTTTGGCACAATATGTAAAGAAAAAAAATTTAACTACAATGTGAGATAGAACAACGGCATCAAGTAGGTTAAATCAATAGTGGAGTTGGTGCCCGACTTAACTTTAAAGATTTTGACTCTCGAATTAAATATTGATTAATATTCTCATTCAAAGAAAAAAATTCTACTATTCCTTCAGTCGGAAATTCAATCTATGCACCTTCCACGAAGATCAAATTGATTGATATCCCGGTTGACTTCCAATCGGCCTTCTAAAAATTGTAGGACTGGTAAATTGATACTGTTTTTTTTCTTCTTCTTCTCTTCTATGGCATTCGAACATTAGACTTTAATTTAAATCCCATCAACAGTTTGATAACTACTTCTATAGTCAATAATATGAGTTTTTGGTAGTTGTTATTGCAATCATCTTTAAAAACTGAGGAAAGCTGACTTCGTCATTTCAAAATCTAAAAACACTCATGCTGTAGCCTTTTACCTATCTGAACGACTTTGTTCCGCATTATTTCAAACAGAAACCATTTTCCGGTCTAAAAATAAAATCTATTAACAAACAAACTTCTTCACACCTTTAGCTAGAAATCCATCAAGATTTTAGTACAAGCTCCTCTGCAGGTCGTGCCACCTCGTTCATATTTTGTTTACAAAAATATCGCCCAAACACTTGTTTTTATATCTCCTATAAACTAAACCAGAACCTGATTTCTGCTTTTATTAGGGAGGCTTGTCGAAAGATGAGCACACTATGGCGCCCCATCATTACGACAATCATCTCACACTTGCCCATCAAGCGGAACTTCTTTGAAAAGCTGTTCGGACGGCGGGGGTGTATTGGACCACAGAGTCAAATGAGATTTACGTGTGCACCTGTTCTTAAAAACTTGTTGCAGAAGTTTATGTTGGTTCCCGGCGTTGACGTAGGCCATCAACGTTAACTTGTCTGTCACCTTAAAGGTAGCGCATTTCTTGGCCACTTCGCCAAAATTTCTCCGTCGCATTCACGTGCTAAAAATTACTGACATACTTAGACTAATGTCGCCACTTAGCACTTCTGGTCTATATTTCCCAGAGCCGAAGCTGTTGATTGCTTAAAAAGTGAATTCTTTTTTAAGGATCGACAATTGAGAGAACAATTTCGTAATTAAATTCCAGTATTTTTTATTTTACAAACAGTTTTGGCGGAAATTTTTGACATACACTTAAAAGTAGTAACCAATAATTTACGGAATATTATAAGGGCTCCAGTGACTACTAAAACAGCGTAAACTTTACACTAAATCTAATTATGCTTCGTTTGATTTATCATACTACCAGTTTTCTTTTCTTTACTCGTTATTCATCTTTTCTTCGGCACTATACTTGTGAACAAACAGCCAACTTTAAGATTACTTTATTGCTTTATAATTTCCTATTAAACGAATATTGTGAACTGAATTTAGAGGTTTAGTGTATACTGCTTTAGTGAATGATCAAAGGTTTTAGAAAATAATTTTTGGTACTACAGTATTTGTACATATCGTAATACAGATGAAACATTCAAGTGTTTAATGTGTGACGTACGGAGAGGAACATCAACGTGCAAATCGCGCCTAAATTCCGCCTTAGTTGCACAACAACCTGCCATATTACCAGGTGCCTCTGATATGCCGAATGGAACCAAATCATTATCGTCATCGAAAATGTCACCACGCCACAAAAATAAACATAAAACGTATCCGGCTCGAAGGACCATTAAATGTTGCGGTAGTTTAATTCTTCTAACAACTATTCAACTTTTATACTTTATTGTTACACTGAATTACTTTGCAAAACTTAGAACCAAACCTTGTGATAAGTATTTCACCTCCCGATGGTTAGTCGGAAACTGTTCCCAAGTGTCCTTGGCCAGCACTTTCTAAAGACAAGCTGAAGTAAACTGCTTCTCTATACCTTCACTTCTCTTCTCAGTTCTTTACTATATTATTATATTTTTTAGGGCTTGCTTGTAACAGGACCATTCACCTGTAAACATGGCCATATGGAAGTGCTTTCTTGTGTTTGTTCTCGCTTTGTCCAGCTGTCTATTGCACTAAGTCACATTTCGGAAAGCATGCCTACATTTGACATGTCAGCTGGATTCATATAAATTAATTAACAAGTTTTTAAGTTGAGTTCAGACACACTCTAGCTCAGATCGTGATCCTTTTAAGCATAGTGCCAGTTCTTTCAGGACTAATCTGATGGGTATACGAAATGATTCCCAGTCAGTTCATTGAGAAACTCTAAGCTCTTCTCGCTGTATGAGCGAGGCTTTGATGTCAAAACTTATATGTTTGTGATCCACCAATGAAACCTGTTTTGAGGCTTACCAATTATGTGGTAATATATATTGGTTTATTGATTGAGTATGGAGACTCTGGGTCGACCTTTAAGAACGTATGGTTCTTGAGTGAGAGCTACGTCCAGTTGTTCTCTGACAAATGTCCTGTTAAGTACATCAGATGCTGCTTTTGCGTGATGGAGATTTATCCAGAGACACCGTCTTAGTTTCACTTAGACATCTCGTGGACGAACAGTCAGGATTGGTTCCATTTCTGCGGCCCACAGCTATTTTGTGCCCTATCCAAAAGTCACATCCTTCTGGATCGGCCAACCTTGCCTAAAGCAAAGACAACGAAAGAACTCCTCATGGTTAACAAATCCAAACTTAGAATCTTGACAGGGCTACTATCCGGTCACTGCCCTCTAAGTTACCACCTCAAAACGATTGCGATAGTTGAGCAATCACACGTGTAGATCCTGTCTACAGGATGATGAAATAGCGGAACACATTCTGTGCCACGTGCGAAGCACTGTTCTAGCAATGAATGACGCATCTTGATATGGCATTCATTTTATCAAGCGAAGCTTGCAGTTTAACTCCGAAAAGGTTCTTGAATGCGCTTTTTAAAAGAGTTTAAGAACAAGAGATCGTAGATGGCCCAGGCGATTGGAGGTTTCTCGTAGTTTTCACCCTATAGCCCTCCTGAATAATAAGAATAATAACACCAATCAAATTATTTGCTTTTAATGTCTATAAAATTTTTTGCACATGAATGGTGAAAGGTAAAAGACCGGTTTCGAGGTTCTCCTCAGATTTACAACGTTCCATTGCTAACATCCAATATACTGGTTCTAGTTGACTTGCTAGCCGCATTCGACAGCTTTGATCTCCACTGTTGTATATAGCAGGCCTCCCAAAAACCTAATGTCAACTAAATTATTCGACTAAGTGGGATGTATTTGAATGTTTACGATTGGGATTCACACATTGATTATAATGTCTTTTTAGTGAGATAAATATTCTTCCAAGCAGAAGGTGAACGTTGTGGATTCTCACGATTTGGTCCCAAATGCTGGGATAATAACAGCAGCTCCTTATTTGAAAAGTAGGGAAAGCACTCACGTTTCCTTGAATTCAACCTAATGCGTTGTTATCCTCATGATAAAGTCGTGGCGCACATAAATCTTCATCACAAAAATTTTACTAAATGCGAGAAGTTGTATGGCGACGAAATCTCCTCTAGACACTGCCAATCCGACCGCGAGAGCTAAGCAGACAACAAACCCTAAGACACCGAGACAAAAATATACCCCGGTACGTATACATTCGAATGGGATTGTATCCTTAAAGGATAACCTTTAAAAGTGGAGGATATGGCGAAGATAAACGAATTTCAAATCCTTCAAGATGAATGGAATGCAAGTGGGTTGCTTTTTAGGTAATTGTTCATAGATGCGGTGAAAATTTGAAGCCTCTCCGGGGGATGCTCACTAATTTGAAAGTGCATTCACTGTTCGGGTTTATTCTGCACAACTCCATTGCCCAATTCGCAGCCAGGTATATTGCTTATAATTATGCCCACCTTAAAACAACGTCTTGAAGGCATTTCTGCATATTCAAAAGACACTTTGGAAATTTAATTAGAGTAGAAAGTCAGGTGGCGGTGTTCGCGTGCGTTACGTTTTTCATAACATTCCAAACCACAAAATGTATGTAAATCATTTTGTATTCGAAATTTCAACAACCACGTCCCATGCAGGTCGACCATTGAGTGTAGTATATCTATGCATACCTGTCTGTTTTGTAAATCATAAGTCGTACCCATTGAGACATTCCGGCAAAGCAAAGTGCTCGGGGAGACGGAGGAATGAGTTACAACCTCACCTTGCCAAGGGACCAACAATGAAATCAAGCTATGAATAAATTTTTTCTTTCAGGAAGGGACTTCTGTACTGTCATCTGCCTTTGTGCTAGTAGTACTCATGGATAGGTATCTACGAAAAATTTATGGAGCTTTATGCAGGAAACTTTGGACTTTCTTGATTCACGGTTCACTGGGTTAATTTTTTTCCTTTTATTGCTTATTTAAGGAGTTGTCCGCTTTTTTTGAATCACTAATTCATTTTTGAGCTCTTCAGTCAAAATGCTACGATGCAATGTTGTATTTTGTCCTGGCATTTCCACAAGTACTCCTCCCGCCTTTTTCCAACTCTCGCACAATCCGTACACGAAATCGATTGGCCTAAATTAGTATATGACATGAAATCAAGTTCATTCCATTACTGGAATTTAAGCCAACAGATAACTAATTTGAGACGACATTACCGGAAGTGTAGAGTGGGGGAGTTTGCCCTCTATAGGCAGGCACCTAGAATACATCGATCAAAGTCTGCTTGAATTGAACTTTTTTGTGGTTTAATTTAAGCGGAGAACGTGCATTTAATGCATGAGCGCCACACAACCCTTTTAGGTATTTCGCCGCCTTTCGAATTTTTTGTAGTTTACTTCCTCGGATAAATTTGGTTTTGTTCAGTTTAAAAGCAGCAGCAGGTGTATGTTGCTGTAAACCACCCTGGTCGAGCAAAACCCTCAACAAATTTTCACCTCTGAACTCGGGTGTCTGCTATGACTGTATCAGCGGGATGAGAGTAATAGCAATGGAATGTTTTGTCGTATATCTAAAACGGACACGGATGAGATTTGCGAGGTGAGAACACCGCAGCATCTGGTGCCAAGTGTCTGTGACAATCTGCCCTCGGCTATGGCTTTCTCGACATTGCCACCGTGGACGGACTGGATACTGGATAGTGAAACAAGGACCACCCCCCTCAAGTCCCTCTGTTTTCCACAGAGCTGTGTACCCGGACCATTTAATTTTTTTAGTTCCAAAATTTTTAAAACTGTGGAAGGACTCGCAGGCGATAAGAAAGATTAGACAGCAGATGAGCTTGAGGGAAGGGGATCACTTACCTAATTAGTCTCTGGAGCATAAACCTTTGTATTGCTCTTTCCATTGGTACTTAATTTGGGTGAAATAAATTTCAACAGGAACTGAGGTGTTGCAGACTGCGCTGTTGCTCCCGTGAACCGTAGCTTCGAAAAAACGACAACTTACACACTCACAATTATTTTAATCCGATTAGCAGGGACGTTTTTTATCATTAGTCTAATTTTTTAATTAAGCGCTTTTTTGGTACCAGTTCTTGTATAGGTTGAGGTGATACTGGTTTTTGCTTTTTGGTGTTCACTCTGTGTGCTGGTATGGGAGGGGAATTTTCTCATTACGCTATAGATTGAAAAATGTATTCGGGTCACGAAGTCCTCTTTAGAAAATAAAAGAAAAGGTTATATTGATTAAAATTAAACAGGCTTTATATGTTTGCTCACCATCCATTTTCAAGAAGCATATCAATTCATTTAAATAATAACAAAATTTAAGCCAAGAGCATCAAAATTCAAGTCAAAGGTACCATTTGTTCAAATAACACTTTTGCTTCAATTTTTGTTGTATAATACTTTGAATGAATTGTAAATGTTTTGAAATTGAAAATCACATTACTGAGAGAAACACTGACGCAAGTTACTTAAACATTGGTATCGTTGCAGTGTAATTTAATCTTGTGAAAAATATTGTCAGAGCCTACGATTGTACTGCCTTGTGTAAAAAGAGACCACTTACAAATTGTTATGCACTTCTTAATTTCAATGGTTCCAGTTCGTAAAGTACCTGACAGACTAAAAACATAAAGCATTTCCTATAACGTCTAAAGCATATTATATTGTTTCTACAGGTTCCAATCAAAATACAACAAAAGGTATTTTCAGGACAATTAAAATTATGTAATAAGTCCTGCTTAAAAAATTAAGACCATTTCACCCTTTGAAATGGTGACCTTTGACATTAGTGCAAGCATTCATTTTTGTTGATATTGATTCCACTAAATTACATTGAAATATTAGCTCACTCCTGTTGCAAAATTATTCGATGCCCTTTGATCGATCGCCCAGTATCTTCCAAACACTCTCAGGTACTGAAGGCGGGCAATGGAGGAACGTTGATAATATTATCTTCCAGGAATGCCAAAACATCTCGGGGTGCATATGGCCGTGCATTATCTTGTTTAAGCCATGAATTTCTAAATGGTATTTCATTTTCCATGAAGTCATGAAGTGGAACATTTACCTTCTAAAATTGATCTTGTAACTTGCTTCGTTGACTGTTGCCGCGATGAGCTCTAAGTCCGTAAGCTATATCTGCATCTTCCCTCCACCACTGTGGTGCTGTTGTTAAACGCATGTCAGATGGCATATCAAAATTCGACAATTAGAATGCAATTGAAATCAGCCTCAACTTTGTCAAAAAATTGACAACTTTTTCAAATTCAAATGGAATCAAATAAACTTCAGTAACAACTATTTTTGCGTGTTAAACTGATTGTTATTAAAATTTATTAGATTGTATTTGGTTCTGAAAGGTTTGTCGAATTTTTGAAAAACTTGACGCTGATTTTGATTTATTTGACCTTGTTCTTGATTTGTTTGGTCCTAGTTTTAAATTGGTTGTAGGTATCTTTGATATGGTCGCATTTGAAATGTAATTTATAATGGCGATATTTGTCAATAAATCTTATAGTTTCCTCCGTACTCCAGTCAGAATTCATAGCGCGCCATTTATATAGTAATATTTTGAATACAGCACTTTACCACGAACTGAATAACAACTGAATAACTACTTGCGACTTGCACTTGTATATGCAAAAGCTTCCACAGTGTTAAAAAATCAAGATTGTTGGTTGCGAGTAGGCTAAAAATCACGAATTTTGTATCTACAGGTAACTGGTGTGATTGGGACAGTTCCTATTGTGATTCTGATATGCCACTTCCGCAGTCAAATGATTGGACAATCGTAATGGAAACGCACCTTAGACCAATCTTGTTCTTATTCCGAAGTAAACAAACGTTCAATATATGCACTCCCATTTAGATACGTTTCTAACTCGATATTTTCTTGAATTTTATCCGAAGGTGAATTTCAATAGACACTTAGGCCATTTATTGCGTCCATTGACAAATTCACATCTGTTAAAAGCCCATTTGGCTGTGAACCGCGACACTTGTTTGTGTTTTGGCACTTTTTCCGCAGTGAATCTCCCCAAGCGCAAGACTCATCATACTCTTGGCACAAATAAACGCAATGAACTTTGCTCATTAGATATGCTCGCGTAAACGAGATATTGTCTGAATTCTGGGTCGTTGTATTTAGATAAATAATTGATGGCTATTAAGATGGCGATGCTTCAGACAGTTCTGTCATTCTGCACATTCCGAAGTCACATGCACACATTTCACAACAATTTTGCGATATTTTGTCAAATTAGAAGATTACTAACAAAGACCCCTTATTAAAATTGCATCCTCTATAGAAGCAAATGCTATGATTACAAAAGTAATTGGCTTATGTTTCTGACAAATCATGAACCAATTTAAATTGAAAACAATTGGTATAATAATGGACACATATTGGTTCCAGCTGTTCGTACAATCTAACATTTTAAAAATATATAATGTATTATTTACTTATGCTATGCGACCAAATATTAGTCCAGTCCATTAAATGAAAAGCATCTATAACTTGAGGAAAAGTTATATGTTTTGAGAAGCGAAAGCCAGCGATTGGAGAGCTGCATGATGCTGGTGCATCCGTCCGCCATATGCTGAGCGTAGCCAATATAATTCACATTAC
>QYTT01077818.1:0-17295 GCA_006980735.1 Dasypogon diadema | reverse complement strand
AATCACTTTGATCTACACTCATTCAATCCAGCCAGCCAAGACCTCGGTCAGCTAGCCCGCTAGCTAGAACTAACCCACGATACTTCTATTTTTAGATCGCTGACCGTTTGTATACACAACTTAAGTAACCTCGAATAAGCACCTCGATAGCCCTGTGGCTAGCAACTTGGCTTCTCAGTCCAGCGGACCATGGTTCAAACCCAAGACCCATCAGCTTTTTAATTAACTAATAGTTTTTAATCGCCGGCTTCTCACGACTCTGATGACGTCATTTCAGACAAGTGTGCCTGCGCCAGAATGAACGCCGGTGCTGAGCCACAAAACCATCATGAGCCAGAATGAACACCGGTGCTTTTGCCTCAAAAATTTCGTGAGCCAGAATCCTCATATCTATACTATATCTATACTCTTTTGATATACGGGACAACCCCTGTAGTTGGCTCTATGTCCATGACTGTTACAATTTACACAAAAAGGAGGCTCCTCAGATTCCTTGTTACGCGGGCTTTCTTTACGTAAATGTATTGGGTTACATTTTTCACAACGGTATTGCAAACCGCGATTATTAAGACTCTATTAACCCATCCCTTTTAAGTTTTTCCCACTTAACACGCTGGTGAAGTAAATAATGTATATTTGATAAGGCATCCAGATTTTGGCCTGGTGACACCTGAACCAAAAAGATGTCCAGGTATGGATTATTTTTAGTTCCGACATTTGCGATATGAAAATCGGGAAGAATACGAGATAATTCTAATTTGACTTCTTCCGCAGAAAAGATGCAGTCGATACCCTTCACTAGTCTTTTGATGTATAAGCAAAGGGGTTAATCTTACATTTTTTTAGATTATCAAAAATCGTCCGATGAGCATTTGGATCATTAACAAAAAGGCTGCTTGTACCATTCTTGCCATTATTGAGGCGAAATTCAACACCAGGCCAGTTAGCGCACATGAATTCCCTAATGTCTTTGTATATTACTATGGAGGGACAAAATTTATTTTGGTTAACAGGCTTATCTCTTAAATCTACCCTAACCACGTTTTGTGTTACGTTAATATTATTGCTTAGGCTAGTCACTGTATTCAAATTAACGTTATTTGTTCTGTGTTATTGTCTTCAATGTCTAAATCGTAATCTAACTCCATACTCTGGAATGGAGCAAAATAACTTTGATTTTGTATACTTGCACGTTCTTGTCCTGTGGATACTCTGACTACCTGATGTAATTGGGGCTTGGGGGTCTTCTGCGGTAAGTCGTCTTTTCTTTGAGGTCATCACGCTCCAGTTGCAATAAATATTGACAGGATCTGAATCTGGAGGTGCATCCGGATTAGATAGACTGGCCTGAACTGAGGGGGCGGCATGTTCGCGCTCTCTCGCTGGCTGCACTGGCTGCTCTAGTGAGGGAGCAACATCACTATTCAATAATATTGTAGCAGCTATGTAGTCCAGTCTTCGAAAGGATAGATGAATGCGCGACGGAGACCTAAATCAACTTTTAATAATCTTGTGCCAAACGTAGTTATGTTAATACCGTTTGCTGCGGTTAGGACATAGCCCGGATTTTCGACGCGTGAGCGTGAGCACATTGTGTGTGGTATCACTGAGACGTCTGCACCAGTGTCCACTAAGAAATTCAAGTTATTCAGTGGGCAATAGATAAAAAAGCGGCTTGAACCGATTTTCCGAATACTGGCCGCTTCAGTAGACGGTTTATTTAGTTTAAACTTGTAGACGCGTTTGGATTTGAATGTTGATGTTCCTCTCTAAAGGAACAGGGTTTCGCACATTTCGTAGACGAAGTACCGAAACGTCTATGGTACCAGCAGATGTTATGACTAGTTGGTTGCGCTTGCTTTGGATTTCGTTGCCTCGATCTGCCCCGTCTGTGGGGGAGTTACTCCTACCGCGAAACGAAAACTTGTTAACTGCCCGTCTAAGTTCGTTGAGTTCTGCTCTAGCTTTTCGTAATTCATTTTTAATTTGTTCTAATTGATCCGAATCATTAGAATCCAATATTGATTGCACCGCGCATAGATTTGAAGTCTATGTGACCTCCCAAATTTTGTCGGCTAGTTCTAGTTTCTTTTTAAAATCTTCATCTGAAGCTACTGGTAGTGGTATAGATATAGTGGGATAATTTACGTTCCCAAAGAGATCGCACCAAATTTTCATTAAGAACCAACATTGATCTGCCGAAATAGATCGAAAGGCCTACGGTCACCAAGGCTTTCTGCTGAGAGCAATTGCTCCAAACGTCGCTGTTCCAGCAACGAGTGCTTATCTATTAGTGCTTTCTTTAAAGAAATATACTTATCCCTTTCTGGGGGATTCCCCAGGAGGTCGATTATATTGTTAATGTCCTCTACTGGAAGGGCGGCAACGACATGTGAATATTTTGTTTCTTTACGCTAAATTGAGCTTTGACGGCGAGAAACCACGCGGCTGGCGCTTTCTCCCAAAATGGCGGCAATTTAATATTTCATTGAAATTAGTTTCAGATGTAATGTTTTCAGTACCGATTTTATCCTCGTTTTTCCTCATTTTTACACCCACTCGTCACTACCGCGCGTTTACAATTTTTTCACTACGTACTTCTGTCTTGATTTCATTAACACTACGAAATATGTCATAATTTCGAATTCAATATCGTTGATTCTAAATTTAAATTGTAGCACAGCAATCTATAATATATCACTTCCGAAATCTTTCACAGAAATTCTCTTATTTGTTTGCACTACACATATCGTAAAACAAAATATTGTCTTCCATACGTTTGCGCTGTCTTCTTTTCTCGTCTCCTTGCAAATGATAATTAGCTGACACTCTTCCGTTGAAAAGCGACCGTCTTGTGTTTTTCCGCTGCCTCGTTATATGAGCTCACCACTACAGTAAATTGTTGTGACGTATGTGTGCTACCGTTCACTAACGGATTGATGAACTTCTCCGTTATCTGGAGAATGTTTCCTCGTGCAGTAAATGGGAATGCGCGCTGATAACTAAAATTTTTGAGCGCGCATAAACCTTTGATTTACCTGTGCACGCGCGTAGCACAAAGAGCTGATACTTGCGCGTTCTCCTCGGGGTCACCACTTGTAGCAGCTATGTAGTCCAGTCCTCGGCGTTCTTAAAATGTGCAGTAATAAACACCAAGTCGTATTGCTTTTATTTTTATTAAAACTAAACTCTCTCGACCTGCAGCAGTGACAAAGAATGATCCCTCCTCAACCTTTTCTAAACCTGAACTAAACTTAATATCACGTCGATCTTTTCTGACGAGTGTGTGTGTGTTCCTTTTTCGAAAACTATCTTTTCTACTGTTTCTTTACAGCGGCAGCGAAGGCATTGTTTTTATAAATATTTTAAATCACTATAATATCTTCGATGGCTGAATTAAGGGGTTTTTAGGTTTGGCTGCTAAAGTCTCTTGGCTCGGTACATCCTTAGAGGCTGGTTTCATTGGACTGCTTGTCGATCTGTTAACAATTGGTTTGCCATAGATGATTTCTTCAATTGCATTTTTAGTTTTTGGCGACAACTCGTGCCTTGATTTACTAGTACGTCATGAATAATTGTAAAGAAAAATCGAATTTTTTTGATTCAGAAAAGTAACTGTACCTGACTAACAAAGGTAAGTTCCGTTGGCCAGGAGTCTTCCAACAGAAAGTTGTAAGTTGAAACTAATACCGAAACAGACTGATATGGACCGCGAAGGAAAGATTCCATACCTGGGATGCAAACTCTCTGATGGAGAAGAAATCTAACATTAGTAAGTTCATCTAAGGTTTGCTCAGCCTCGAGGCTTACACAGAATATGTTTAAAGGGAAGTTAGTTTCCCTGACCTGGGAGTCGTAAAAGGATGTATCTTATCGACTTTGATATCAGGAAGAACATCTTTAATGGCTTTAGAAATGTCCTCGAACAACGTGGTTACATCAAGTCCCTTCAAAAGAATGGAGGCTTTTCCGACTTCCTTCATCTTTATGCTCAATGAACTTTTTTATAAGTAATTTATGTACAGCCGCATTGTTAACATATAATTTGGTCTTCACGTGACCTAAATTCGCAAATTTATAATTAAATTTTTAACCTTACAGTCACTTGCCACAAGTTTAGCCATTGGCTCAAGGGAGTAACAGTCAGTCCCGAATATAAAAAGTGGTGGGCAAAAGGGAGGGGGGGGGGGGTCCGTAACCCTATCAACTTTTTTGGTTTTATCATTTGAGTTTGCATTTACACTTGATTTTTTGTTATTTATAGAATAATTCGTAATGTTACTAGACATATGTTTATTTTGAACAAAATTTTCTGTCACGCTTACCGCATCATCCGATTTTTCTAAGTATCATCCGCAAGTGATGCGAACCTATTCTCGTAACTCGAAGTCTTCTTAGCAACACCTGACAGCTCTGAACATTCATCGTGGATTTTCCTCTTCGTTGCTCCAGTCGGGATGCTTCTTTTCACACCCTTCATCACCATTTTCCATCCATTGCTTGTTTCCTCCGCATTGGAGCTCGTATTCACATGCTCAGCTACGTGCGCATGCGCCATATTGGTTACGTGTGTGTCACAGTGCTTACACTTGTGTTGGTGCAGAAATTCCCCTCTCTAATTGTGCTGGCGTTAGTGACGCTCACCGTTTCCTAACTGCGTATTGCAAGTACCGTAACTTGGGCCCGGTACCTCTTTCCTCAAATTTTCGATGTCCTCATCTGTAAGAGACTCTCTAGCGCTTACAAATTTTACGCTTTGCATTCTTGACTTACTTTTTGAGGGGACCCCATTCCTTTTGGATTAACCACTAATTGTTTTTCTTCTCCTCATTGAGTGTCGTGGTCACCTGGTGACTCCAAACGGATCCTCCCCAGTTTTACTTTCTTTTTTCAGTAAAAACCACTCAATTTCGCTTTTGAGTACTTTATTTACACTTTACAATTCGCTTTTTGGTACTTTATTACACTTTAGCCCTTTAAGTTTACTCTGTGACTACTGAAAAAGACTACTCGAACTTCCCTCATTACTTACCGCGCCACCTCGCTCGTTTTGCCAATAATTATTGTGCAATTAAGTCATTTTTGCAATTTGTATATTCAACGCACATCTTGCACTTTTGTCAATTGACACCAATGTGGGCCAAGCTGTGCAGAGTTGAATTTGATGCGTTGCATTTTTTACTGGGTTATTGTTTACCTCGACCATGCGAGGTCTTTGCACTGCGAACCACAGTAAAAATTATATGATTGCTTTTTTAATGATTAATCTCCCAAAGAGATTTTAATTATCTTATTCACAACATGAGATCTCAGACTTTATTCAAACCTAGTGGAACTTAGACTGGATCAGGGCCGAATAGTTAGGATATACCTATATGTCGGATAGTGTTTAGTATCACTTCCCTTTTTATGACTTAAGAGTACCATTAACTTTGTTTAAGAAGTAAGACATAACTAGATAAACATTCAATGAGAAAGTATAATACCTATGTATATTCATTTCCTGTGATGGAGAAAGGTAAACGTTTTTATTGCTCTATCTTAAAGGCTAAACACGTTTAGCTTGAATTATTACTCCGTGTAAAGAGAACAGCCGAAGTTTGTGAGTGTAAATTAGATGTATTGTAACAAGCAATAGAAGTTGTGGGTTTAGATCCGATTGTGATTAAATTTAAGAAGTTTTGAAAAGTAATAAGTTTGTTGTAATTAGAGTTATTTGGATTTAATTTAAGAATGAACTTTATTAAAGAGTAAACGATCGCGATGACGATTTATGTTAAATGTTATGCTTGCTGACCTCTTTGATTCCCCCCCCCCTCTTGTAAAGTGATGATTTTTTTACAGCTAGGTACCGGCGAGCGACCAAGATAGGGACGTCCCCCACACGGGCCACCGGGACGTCATAGGGTGGATGGGGCATGGCGAAGGGGGAGTCGCTGACAACGGACTTCCCCCACCGCATAGCAGGTAGGAGAGGAGCTCCCGCATCTGGGCTTTCCTTACCCCTTCAATTTCTTTTATTTTTTTTATTTTTTTTTTAACAAGATACAAGAACACGCAAAACAAAATATCACACAGCTTAAAGCAGCGAGGAGAAAGTCACTAACCGAGCCCGAGGTATACTGCGTTAAGAGCTTTTTCCTTCGGGCTCCATTTCGCTGGAAGCATCCGAGCCTGCACTTGAAAACCGGGAAATAGCTGCTGTTTCCATGACTTTCACACACTCGGAAGCAACAATTTCGTACTAGTTGAATAAAATTCTGTTCGGATCACACTGTCGCCAACACTTTGCTCTAGCACGACTTAATATTTCTTCCTTTTTGGGATGGTACTAGATATTACATCCTTGATTATAACCGTCACTTTGCACTTAGTTCAGTTTCACTGGTTATATTTACATTAATTTATTTATATAAAACAAGGAAAGAAGCTATAATTGGTTTAGACCAATGATGTTATACCCTAGACGTGGGGAAGAAAAGAAAATAATGCGTTTGTAGTTAATTGTTCACAGCTACTTATTCTTACATATTCGCAGCTGACCTTAAAATCTGTAGGCAGTCCTACTATCTACAAGCCGACACGACATTTTGAATCTCCAGAATTTAACTCCAGTTTCGAAATCACTCTTGAAAAAGTTAACATTTACGACCGCCATATTTGATCCGCCATGTTGAATTCTTAAGCGTTCATATTAAATTCGTAATCATCAGCCTCAAAAGCCTATATATCCTTCATTTTTCCAACATTACATTGAGGTTTAGAAAATCTTATCCACCATATTGGATCCGCCATTTTGAATTTAAGAAATCCGACTCTGGATTCGCAATCACCGACCTCGAAAACCTCTATATGCATATTTTTATGACGATCCCAAAAACTTTTGAAAATAATTTACATTTACGGCTTTAAAAAACAAAACTTTCATGTGGCAACCCTCTGAAATAGTTGCCCGATTTGGTTCATTTTCTGCCAAGATATTTAGGTTTTACTAAAGTATATGTGAGTCGAATTTTATCCATCTACTTCGAAGCGTTCTCGTTTTAGAAGAAAAATATTGATTTTTTGTTTGATCTACCTGTAGTTTTCATATGGCAACACTATGAAGAATTTGTCCAAATTGGCCCATTTACGAACTTGATCTTTCAATCATAATAAGGTATCTATGTACCAAATTTCAACTCTCTAGCTTAAGGCGTTCTGGAGATTACGTGTGGACCAACAGACAGACGGACATGTATTAAACGCCTTCTTTTCTTCTCCCAATAACGGCCATGTAGTTTATTTCTGTGTATCATGAACCTACCCTACATCTAGCGTATAAAAATGTTCTCATTCTATTAAGGACTAAAACTGGTAAAAACAAGAGAACAGGGACTCTACCTTATAAATTCCTTAAAGGCGTTGCGATGCGTCGTCGGTGAAAGCTCTCGGAAGTTGAGTAACGATGTATGGCCCTGTGGTGATGATGGGATCGCCCTGGAATGGAGTTTTCTTTTCATGATGCATTGGGGTCGTCCTGTGGTGGAGTTTTTCTCTAACGATGAGTTGACTTCCCTTTTTGGCCGATGAACAACTTTTTTGGAATCTTATCGGCTGCGCCAATGTGATGATGGTGATTAGCCGGGCTGTTCACTTCTGTAAAAAGGTTCTAGGACCCCAGAAGACAAACACACTTTCGACGTTTGAAGACCCCTTACTTACGAAACGCTTCATTCTTTACGTTTTACACACTCTTCTTAGTTTTATTTTTTAAGGTCTTTGTGTGACAAATACCTTATTAAGTTTGGTGCACCGTTTGTACCTTGAAGGAGTCGTCGTAGGCCTATAACACTTACCAGATTCCTACTCAAGATCAAAAGTTATGTCGATTTATGCATGTCCGCCTGTCAACACAATTACAAGCGAAGGGAGGAACGTACAAAGCTGAAATTTGATACGTGCGTTTATGTTATTTCTGAGATTGAGTTGTAAATGAGCATAATCGGTCCACAGGAACCCCCTCCCCATATAATGGAAAATTGTAAAAACTGCAAAATGCGTATTTCTAAAGATACGATACCAATCCCCAGTGTTCCACCAAAAACGAATGAATTTGGAGGAGGGGAACCTCCCTTTATCTACACACAGTAATTCCATTATAACTTGTGTAAGAATGCTTTTTTATAGCATTTGAAAGGGATGGTGATAGTTCTACCAATATACAATGGAAATAACACGCCCTTTACCCGAAGACGTTTAAAACAAAAAATCTTCCATATTTTGTTTTTATTGAAACCTAATAATTTAAAATGCCTATCAAACCAAACCAGAAAAGGAGAAACTTTAACAAATTCCAAATTGATTTGTAGCAAATTCTTTTGCGTTTAAATAATATAAAATACAAACAACTTTTATAATAGGCACTTCCCTAGCAAAAGATATATAGTGGAAACGCTGTGCTATAATTTTGAGCGGACATTCTAGAGCCTCTATTGGCAATCGGAGGACCCCCTTAAAACAAAAAAAATAGGCACTTTCCTATTAATTTCTTATGTTTAAAAACTCTTTTTTTATATCGCGAAGACCGAAAATGTCTTACTACATTATTTTAATTTCAGAAGAATTGCTGGCTCGCTTCCTGATCTTCCGGAAACATGAAATCGTTTCGAGACCTTGATTCACCCATAGCGTAGATTAGTTACTTATTTCGTCGCTAGGGTTAAGGTCTGAGTGTACATCCTAGATACACAGCTTCTTTACCCCAGGGTCTGAACCTCGCTCAAAAGCATAACTAATGTCTTTCGTTAGATTATACCATAGACTAATATAATTATATTAGTCTATGATTATACTCAGAACCCATAATGTTGCGTCGTTAGCGCTAATTTGATTTTAGTTTCACGACACAAGTCGAAAATGGTTGTTGTGAGAGTAAATTTCAGTCCACTTGTCAAGTCTATGTAGTTTCTGAGGATGACTTCTTTATTCTTTGTGACATTTGCTAAAAGCTAAAAAATCAAATATCTATCCATCAGAAAGCGATCCGGCCTCCCTGCTCCGCCGTCCCCCGTCCGTGGTTTTTGTTTGCCCCGTCGTCCCGTCGTCGTTGTTTCTTATTTCCTTGTGGTTTGAATATATTGAATTTAGATTTCTTGGTTGCGTGTTTTTGCCTGTTCGGATTTTTGTGTTTGGGGACAAATTACAGGTCCTGCTGTGTCCGCTCTCGATGGAAGAAGGAATTTTTGAATACCAGGTTACTGAAACCGTTCGATAAATACATGGGGAAGGATTTAAACATTAAAAAGAAGGTAGTAAGCGAAGATCATGCCAAAATGCATAAAATCATAAAGCCTAAAGACAACGGTTTGCTATAAATAAGCCGGAATAACAGTTCACAAAGAACATCAAATGACAAGAACAAGTTTGCTTAAAATAATTTGGACCAAGGGAACAGCGGATAACTGTTTCAAGTGATAGAAATTCTTATGAGGCCTAGCACGTGGTGGAGTATAATTTCAAATTAAAATACGAGACAAAAAATAATAAAAGATCTTTTAATACATGAATGTATGTGTAATGATCCTGAGGCTGAGACGTGAAATTAAGTGAAAGTTTTGCCGAGGTCAGCACGTGGCGGAAGCTAACAGAACTTGGTACATTATAATTAAGTGAAATATAAATTTTGTGAATGGACTGCCCGAAGCTTGGAGATACCCCGCGAGAACAATAAATGTGGATGAAAGTGAACTTGCTGGTCATACATAATCTATAACTCGAAACTACAGAACACTTTGTAGAAATTACTAAGTGAAACTGCTGTGCCTATGCACAAACTTATATTGAATATAACCGGAGCATACATGTGAAAATATGGACATACTTTATAGAACCCCTGGCGTTCAGTGGAAACTCTGAGCCATTAATTCGGGTGCGGCCTTCCAGAGAAAAACTGGAAAAACATTCATAAAAACACGTTCAGAGGAAAACAAACAACCGTGGAAATATTTTTTATATTTTCTATTATCTTTCACATTTTCCCAACCAGCAGCTTTTAACCAGTAAACATTCAAGTATTCAAGTAGCGATTACATGAAATCTTCTAAGTCACTCACAAAAGTTCGATTTATACATTAAACACACTGGACTGAAATCATGCAATTTCGTAGAAAGCAATTTTGGAAATGTCTCAGCAACTAGAAATTTTATATGAAACCAAAGTGAATTTAAAGTCAAAGACAAATTTTGACGCGAATTCTACATTGATTTCATGTAAGACTTCCAGCCAACGTGATATTTACGAAATTAGTATCCACGAAAATATTTTTAAAAAAATCGCAGAAATTGCAATTTGTGCCGGAACCCTTACTTGAGTCAAGTATACTTGAAGTAGGTACGCGTTTATGACATTTTTGTTACTTGGAGTTTACTTGAAGTGCACTTCAAGTAATCATGTAAACATACTGTAATGCTTCTTCAATCGTGGATGTTGTCAAAGGTAATAATCCCAGTAATTCAGCTAAGCCTACTGAATTCTGGGAGAAATGCTATCCAGGCAACTTGGCCTACTCAGATATTAGGATGTCTCTAAGACAATGTAGCCAACTAAGAGTGGGATTTCTTTGGGTATTCCAGGGCCCAGTTCGCGCAATTCGACGTCGAGGCAAAACGACACGTAAAATGTCGATGCCAGTTCGCGCAACTCGTTGCGTCGACAGAGAGGTGTCGTAAATTCGACGGGGTTCAGTCGACGCCACTTTAGGCGTCGAAAGGGCTGTTGAATAAAATTGTTTTAATAACTATGTGATAAATATTTTGTGATTAAAAAAGAATGGCATAAATATTTGGAATTGGCGAGGGTAACACTCATCTTTAATGGAAAACTGTCAAAAATTAAATATCTCCCGGGGAACCAATTAGTTAATTTTGCTATCTACAATAGTTTAAATGTATATATATTGCATAAATTATAATGTTGATATCAATATTCACATCAGAATACTTTCACGACACAAACTAACGCAAAGCAAATTAAATTATTTGTTGAATATAGGTCTGTTTAATGAGACACTGCCCCAGATTAACCGAGAAAACTTCGTTCAATCTCAGGAAAACTGTCAAAGCCGACCAAGCTCGTCTGTACAACTTGGGCTGTCACTTCCACGAATGACACTTCTCCTGAGTTTGCCTTAAGTCTAGAGCTTGGGCAAGAAAAGTTGACCGAGACTGACCGAGACTAAATCTGGCAGCCGTCAATGAACACATGCCTGGGAAACTTCGGTCCACTTCGGTCGACTTCGAAGCGTTATTGAACACAGAAAGTGGACCGAGGTCTCCAGGAAAAATCCGGTTAGCCTCATTAAACAGACCTTATATAGAGAAAAATCCCAATCTAGCAATCTAGAATCAACTGCAAATGAAAATGTACTAAGCCATGAGCAATGACTGGCAGGTAACTTGTAAAAATCCCATTAGCGAACAAACACATTGACATTCAATAACACTCACCGTTAAGGCTTTATTATTTTTCCTGTTAGAGATCTCGACACTTATTTACACTTTGCTGTCAAAATTTTTTAATTAGTGTTGAATCACAGCGGATAACGTAAGTTTTTTAAGACAGCGGTCTTTTTCAAAAACGACAAACGTGTCGAAATGCGTGAACTCAAATGTCGGCACAACGTTTTTGTTATCGTTTTTAAAACGTCGTTAGTCGACACGTCGCCCGTCGAAATACGCGAACTGGGCCCAGAGCAATCAAAGCTAACTGAATACTTGTTAAATTCGAATCCCGTTTTATTCAACAATGTTCAGATATTTATACAAAAATTTCCTATATCGATGTTATGTTACAATCTCACTATTCCTATAATTTACAACAGAGTAGAATACTATCGGATTGGAAGGGGAACATTCGTAAACATTCATAAATGACGTGCTAGAAGAAAGTAGTCATAAAGTAGTCAGAATTTATGTACAAGAAAGTAGTCAGAATTTATATACACAATGCACGTGCTCATACCTACAGTTAAGCACATGTTACTTTCGTCCTCAATATAAACTTCTTCATGGTGTCAGATGACGAGTGCACTGTTTGTTCGTCGTCCGCGGTCAGTCACCGTAATTATCTTTTCTTTTGGGTGACGTTTTGTTTTTGTTTTAAGAATTTATGAAGCAAGGTTCTTTTGGTTCTAGATGTAAGTCAGTTTTTCTTTGGGATTGCATTACAAGTGCATTTTAAATTTATTGACTTACTTTCTGTTTTCCTTCTACCCAAATTGACTGACTAATGATTTGTGAAAGATCTGTTCTCTTTTAATTATTTGATTTAATTGGTATGTTATTATTATTGTTCCTTACAATACTGACAATGGTATGACTTTTATCAATCGACTTCGAAAAAGTAGAGTCGATTGAATTCGAGTCGATTCTCGCAATCGGTCCCCTATGTTATTTACAACAGACCACTCCCTGCTTTCACTCGTTTAATCTGCAAACAAAACTCTACCGCATTGTTACAGATCTCTTTTTTTCCAAAAAGCGCTATACAGAGCTGACAATTTAATCATGAGTTATAAAGCAATTGAGTGTGTTCAGAGCGAACAATATATGAAGAGTATAAAAAATGTTTTTATTTTATTGCTTTTTCAAATAAATGAAGAATGTAATAAAATTGTGTATTCTCTCAAAGGCTAAGACCATCCCACAGTTATTGTGACTATTGATAACCACTCCCGGTCTAATCAACACAATTATATGAGATTTCGTATACATGTGTTGCCAAACATTATTTCACTCTTGAGGAAAGTCGCTACTATAACGTCAAATACTAATGAGTCTAAAACCCCATCAAAGTGTTGTTCTGAACACGCACGCTCTCATTTTATGAAACCAATTTTAAACCTTTTTCTACTAATCCGTAAGATTTTAATTATTCAAACTTTTTTAATTAATAATAAACATGTTCTTATGATTTTACATGATTTAGTAATCTATGTAATTACACTATGAAAAATATTCTCCCTTTAAATGTAGGATAGTAAATAAATACAATGCTAAAAAATAACAAAACACAAGCGTTCAGGGCACAAGCTACTACTCTTTAATATCCACTTGTTCATATCTAGTTTTCATCATACGTTTGATGTACGATTTATAATCATCTCCTGGACCAAATGACGAAGTCTTTGTGCCAAGACCGGCCGTTGATGTGCGAGCATCAGCCTATAATAAACAAGTACAATGCTTTTCACTGCAGTTTCTATTTTTAGAAAGGATTAATTACCTCAATAATATTAGTTCTACCTTGGTTACTTCGGCCCAAGCCTTGACCTTCAGTCCATCCCATTTTTTGCAGCAATCGATTTCCCACATTATTTTCACCTATTGGCATTGCTGCTAGATTGGGTTGAGCTGAAGTTGTAACGCTTTTAAGTTCTTTTTCGAAACGCTCTTTACTTCTATTAGGTGGTGGTGGATCACTTTCACCGTATTTTAGACGCCTTTCCTTCGCACGATCTCTATATCTGCATATAAAAAAAATCATATAATTATATATTCCTCCTTTTTTGGAATTCATCCTTACCCTTGACTTGTCCCAACACTGCCTGTATCAATAATTCCTCTTGTTAAGTTATACTTTTGCAAATTTTCTTTATGCAAATTTGACATTTTAAGGTGTTTGTTTAATATATCGTGAGATTGGAAGGCACGTTTACAAAGCAAACAAGTTAATTTCTCGAAGTCTACATAATCTTTCTCACTGGGTTCTTGCGCAAAGTGAGAATTATTACTATCTTCATGATCATCTGAATCAGAACCGTAAGATGGAACAAGTTTATTAATTCCAACATTACCCAGTTCTAGTTTTCCCTTTTCTTTCTTTTCAAGAATAGAAAATCCAACATCCGCATAACCACTAGGTGTGGACTTATTAATTTCTTCGGATTTCGATGGTAGTATGGGAGAAGGTGTTGCAACAAAAGAACTCATTTCTTTCTTTTGATTCAATTGTTTCGCCCATTTTTCCATATCTTTAACTATCTTCTTTGCAACTTTTACTTTATCTTGTTTCGAATCTTTCTTTGTCTCCTTTTTCTCATCATTTTGCTTTATTGTCTCCACAGTTGTAGTAATTGTTGTTGGTTCTCCACTTATTGTAGTGGCAGTAGTGGGTTGTGTTGTAGTTGCTGCAAGCATATATGTACTTTTCTCATGATCCCAGTACAGATAAGCACCGGTCTCATTATTGTAATAGTACTGGGAATGTGCATCGTAATATAAGCCCGTCATAGGATCATAGTAATAGCCAGAAGTCTCATCATACTGATAAAGGGATACATCCGGGGTAGCTGGAAAAAATATTTTAGTTAGGACAAATTTATTTAAATCTTTATTATTCTTTACTAGATACAAAAAGTGTTTAGAGTAACAAAATCTCAATCTGTCACTAACCAGTCACCTAACTAACGAGTGACTTATTGCTATAGGGAGTAATTATTAAGCTCTGTAACCGGGTTTGATCATTTTTTTTGTGTGCGGGCCAATTGACAAGGATATTAAGTTTCCTCAATGATGCACCGCCCGGACTAGTTCGGATAAATTTGTACAAATTTCAGGAAATATTCGAACGTGTATGGATTAGTCCACGCAACTACGAACAACATTCTCACTGAAGAATTAATTATGTAGCAGAAGTAACTCTTGATATTTCAAGAACCGCGCGATTTAATTGAAAAAATAGGTGAATATTTTGCTTAAAAAAGTATGAAAATAGAGTTAAATTGGGAGTAAAATTGTACTTGTATTTTTTCAAATGCAGTCAAATCTCTCTAAGTCGAAAACGCAATTGCCAGTGGAATCAGTTCGAGTTAAGGTAGTTTCTAAAATTTCACCGACACGGACGACGACTCCTGCTGTTTTCGATTTATTCTCTACGCCAGGCTTTTGGTCCGAACTCCTTCCATGCGGGAGACCGCAGCAATTCGGTGAGTTCAGGGATGGACTTGCACGTTCCGGTGAGCCAACTCAAAAAAAAAACAATAAACTAAGAACGCTTTCCCTTTACTATCAAAATGTAAGGAGATTAAGAACTAACACCAGTGAACTTTTGCAGTCATCCCTTTCAAATTGTTTTGATGTTATTGTCTTCACCGAAACCTGGCTACATCATGGGATTTATGATGCCGAAGTTATTGACCAGTCCTACCAAATTTTTCGTCGAGACAGATGTGTTGACTCCGATGCGCGGGGGAAGTACTGATCGCATGCAAGACCCAGTTAAATCGTAATCTTTTATCGCTTCCTGCTTTCTCAACCAATTTTAACGTAGAGTTTGTCGCTCTTAAGATCTAACTGGTTAAACTGTTTTGATGAAATTTGACATCTTAATACTGCCCCATTTCTTATAATATAAAAATCAACGTGGTAGTGAGAAAGCTAAACGAAACTAAACTTACTACCTCTATTAGAGCGGAGTGGAGTGGAGTGTTGAATCCGTCAATGATTTAATATAAAGGAGAAAAGCCTTAGGGCAGGTCATTCCAAATTTGCAAATCCCTTTGATTGTCAATTTCATACCTATTATTTGCGCTATATGCAATACTTTTACAAAATCACTAATTGAAACAGAAAACTGGATGAAACTTCGAGTAGTTTGGGAGAAAAAATGGATGCAGATACTTTTGAAGGTTTTCCCTTATTAGCTTTTAACTGACCTGCCTGCGTAACGTAGTTTCTTGCCAGAAATGACGCAATTTCATTGGACATTAGATAAATATTGTAAACTGCATTTTAAATTTAAAATTTTTCATGACTTCTTAAAGTTTTAGTGTAGACGCAGAAATAGCTCCAATATAATAATAAAATGTAACAACAATTTTGTTGTACTTAGGATATAGTAGGCATATGGAGGAAGAAAAGCATTACATTATAATTACTACATTTTGCATGCTGCTACCTCACAGTGGTCTGATAACAATAGCGAAAACGGAACAAAAGCGAAGACGAAAATTAACTATACTCTCTATCCGTATTCACTTTTTGTATCAAGAAATTAAAAAATGTCAAATATGTGTTTTAAAGCTTTTGTTTTACAGCGGTTTGATTGATAATTCTATTTTCATATATTTTAACTGTCTTCTCTCATTTATATATTAAACTATTTGACATTTTTCGCTTTTTTCTTGTTCAAAGTAACCCTTAGGTAGCATATATACGCATAAGAAGCAGAAGTTCTTTAGGGTAATATACACATATTATAGACACTAATCCTTTATTCAGTTTAGAGCACTAAAAACTAAAACGTGATTAAGAAATCTAAAAAAAAACAAGTCGAGCAAAAAAGCGGCACGGCCGTACCATCCTTTTCTCGAAACAGTTCAGGCCATTTTCGACCCCCCTATAACTTCGTTATGGATAAAACTAGAAGCTTAAATTTTCAGTAACCAAGCAGGCATTGTATAAACACGGTATATTTCAAATTTCATTCAATTTGAACCAGTAGTTTAAGAATTATAACTAGTCAACGTTTCTTAATTTTGTCACTTACTCATTGACTGACCGATCATCAAAACTCTAAGGCACTTCTAGCAGACATAGAAGCTTCAAATTTAGAATACAATTAGTGTTTAGTGTATAAATCAAGGAAAAACTAAAATATTTTGCAATTTCGGTCCAGTTTTCTATATACACCAACTGCATAAATAACTTTGTAATCCCACATATAAATATATATACCCCAGATATATATACAATTACAAAGTTACATTTGCAATGAATGAATCAGTGTACCTGTATATGTATAATATAATATAATGGAATAATGTAGATAGGTACCTAGATATAATTATGTTCAAAGGTAACTTGTAAAATGGTCAACGGATTATGTTCAAAGGTAACTTGTAAAATGGTCAATCAACGGAATGAAAAAGCAAGAATGGGACATGTCTTATGAAGTTGTACCAAAATCCCGCAAAGTATTAAGTAGACTAAATTGCCCGCGCCGCGGCTTCCTCGCTTCGTGGGCTTTAAGAAAATCCGTTGTTGGTATTCAAGAAGAAGAAGGTACCAGAAAGGAAAAAAAGTAGGACTATCGCACTAAACAATCTAATTTAATATAATATGTATTACTTGTGAGATACATTGTGTTTTCATGCGATGGCCAAGTCAATCTATTTATTTAAAACATAAAATATTTTTAATATTGATATGGTCATTATAAGATGTTGTTAGGTTAGCTAATTACGTAATAACTTAAGACAGAAGGTCCCTTAAGTAGGGACTGAATAAATTAACCGACTTGGTATTACATGGATC
>QYTT01077817.1:7700-20625 GCA_006980735.1 Dasypogon diadema | reverse complement strand
GTTGGGACTGGGACGGGTTCGCTTGAGTGGGCATCCGTGCAATTTTTACACATCGTATATTTGAGCTATAGTATTTTATTTTTATTTTTAACATGGAAAAAAGGGGGCAATATGTTTTCTAAATTTTGCGATTTTAATGTTCACGTACTACGAGGGTTTAGAGAAAACTCTGTTAGTTTATATACTGTTACGATAAAGGATACCCTCGTAGATTTATTTAGTAATCTCTAGAAAATTGGTGAAATCTTAACACATAATACACAGAGGAAATTCAGCGTTTTTTTGGCAAATTTAGCTACTCTCCTCTCCTTGTAGGCCACGACCATGGCATCACCAATTTTCATGAAATTCCGTATACATGTAGTGGGTGTCGGGTATAGTATATTCTTAAAGTAGTAAGACCCAACGCTCTAGGATAAGCAAGGATATGCGTTGTAAAAAATATATTTTCAGCTTTTATACAAACAACAAACGCTCCTGGCAGCTCAAGAGCTGGTAAGTAAAAATTATGTCGGCAACTCTGCGTCGGCTCTCCAGAGAGTCCAGGCCAATGAAATTTAGACGCTCGCGATAAGGCGGGAGAATCAAAGGATCGTCCCATCCCAAGGCATATCCCTGAGTGCAAATCTAATGAATCTACGCTGAACTGACTCGATGCGGTCGACGTGCATGGCATAGAATGGATTCCATACCTGAGACGCGTGCTCAAGGAGCAGTAGTCTGACGAACGAGCTGTATCATGTTAATGAAACCTGACGGTCAGAGAACTCCCTAGACCAGCACATAACGAAACCAAGCATGGAATTACCCTTGCAAACTATGTGGTTAATGTGGGAAATGAATTCAAGCTTTGAGTCAAGCCTCACGTCATATCTGTGATGTTAGACTTATTCAATTCTTCGGGAGAAGGTGGAAGAGGACAATCTTAGGCGATAACTCAAATAAAATATTCATCAATAATAAGAGTTAACTTTCTCCAAATTCTGTCATCAACACGTAGCTACAGTACACAAAATAGAATGGAAACGGGCATTAGCGATCTGCGACTGAGAAATAGTAAGACATTAGTGGGAATGAGCAATAGTTCTTCAGATGAAGGCAATCATTACAACAAAAATATAAAATGGAATGGCAGAAAATATGGAATAGTTAAATTGAATCCTACTTTTATTCCTACATTCTCTTTCACGAGTCAATGAAGGAATAATATACCAAAGAGTAATTCATGAATTTCTAATGACATCCCTGTGTTAAAATTCATTGACGTTGAAAATGTATAGTAGGATGCATAAATGTTCATTACTTCTTTGATGAAGCAATGAATGCATTTCCTACTGGTTTATTTGAGTATATGTGAATGAATTTTATAGCTTTCAAACATTTCATTTTGTTTCTTTCTTTCATCCTTACACCTTTCACCAAAACTATGCATGCAAGTTTATATTAAACCCTTACGTTTTCTTCTATGAAATAATGAAAGAATAATGTACCGAAGATTAATATATGAATTTCCAATTACATTAACGCGACAAAATTCACATGAACACATTTCTTACTGGAGTCCATAATTGCATACTAAGAAGCAGTCATCCACCCAGTTCTGTTATTGGTATAGGTTTGTTCAATACTATAAGTAGTTTTGTCTTACAGTAACATGCTCTTTCCTCGATAGGGTTTCTCGATTTTGTTTCCGATTTATGAATACTATACTAAGTTGCCGTTTCTAGAATTAAATATTGCAAATATGTGACGATTATAGTTTGCTGTTTTAAAACATTTGAGAGCTAACTAGTTGCAATATTCTAGCCTATCCGTACTTATGGACTAGATTATAGCTCAGTGAAAAAAGGCTTCCCATCAATTTTTATCAGTATTTTGCAGGAGCGATTAAAATGTCCTTTTCATGAGGGAATAAATGTTAATAAAGCATTTCGACCAGGAAACTAATTCCTCAACTGAACCTTAATTATTCCTGACCTATCCATTAAAATTTGAATACCAAAACTCCATCCATATTCAAATAAAAGCGAAAAAAAAACCAATAAAGACCTTTGCTTTGGAGTTGGGAGTGCCGGGGGTGGGAATCCCTCCAGGCATGTTGTTATCACAATGATTCGTACTGCTGCCGTTCGCAATGGTGGTTGTCTTAAATGTAGAAACGGAAGACTGAAAATAAATACAAAAATTTGGGTAAAGAATTTATTTTGCATATAAAAAAAAACTAAGACACAACGTTACCTGTGGATGAGATGAGGTGGGCGTTGAACTACCTAAACTGCCCGAACTATTATGATGCAGGCTAAATTGGCTTGTGGAATTCGAATTAGGACTTATGCTCCGTGTCGAATTCTGGGCGGGGGAACTTCCTGTGCCTGCAAAAAAACAAAAATAACCACAGAAAATAAAATTAATGGCTTTGAGTGAACAACAAAAAAAAAAGGGGGAAAAAAACAAAAACTGTTTGTTACAAATAGATAAAAATGTTCATGGGAAAATAAGAGATTGTTGACGGATAAGCAATACCTACAACAAGAAAGCCAACCAATGTGGTGAATTTTTGTGTTGAAACCTTTTTAGAGTTCTCATGGCATCATCTCAAGGGAAAGGAAGTTAACCATTTCGCGCAAAGGTAAAAGATGGAGCTCACAAAAAGAATGCATAAAAATTCCGACCAAATTGTCTTCGAGTAATAAAATTTGACGGCAGGCAGGAATGTTTTTTCGGTTGACGGAGCTGACTGAGTAAGTCAAGGGATAGATGTGTAAATCAGTCGGAGAATTTCCTTACTTCTGGGATATAATTGGGAAGGTAAGAAAAATTCAATTAAGGCGGGCGGGTATGGATGGCAAGGTATTACTCATTGCAGGATATCTGCCTTCTCTGAGATTATTCAAAACTGAAATAAATTCTGTATTCAGGTAGTATTACTACCTGCACTCGTGAAATCCATAAAAGTGGTATTAAAGTTGTTTTTCTTTTTATATTTGTAGTTCTTTGTGGAGATTTTAAATAACTTCGAAGAGGAAATAATTTAAAAGCTGTTGCAAAGAAACTCATTTCTGGTGAATGTAAATAGGCTATAAAAAGTGAGTCTTGCAAAAAACAACAACAAGATATTAATTTAATTTCAGCGACATCATATCAAAGGCTATTTATTCTCTTGAATTACAATTCAAGAAAGCTCAAAAGCAAATAAAAGAAAAGATAACAGATTTTTATTTCCAGAAATTCTACACCACCCCCATAAATAGATAAATCCATTAAACCGTACTGAATATATATCCAACAGCATTAATCCCAACTCTTGGAATATTTCCATGTCGCTTTGTATTGTCCGTTTTAAGCGGAAACGTTTGATGGACATGGGACTACGTGTGAAGAGTTCTTAACTTGATTTCTTACCAACCAACCAACAAAGGAAACGTCCAGTGAATTTTTAATTAAATCTGAGACACCTCGGACGGGACGAGTGTACAATGTACATCGCCTCCACCATACCATCCATCCATGCTTCTATAATCTTATCGTTTCACAACTAATGAAAGATGAAGAGGTTTCGATAAGTTAAAAGGGAAGAGAACTTCCTTTTTGTTTATTCTCGCCTCCATTCATCTAGTCACTAGTGTTGTGCACTTTATGATGACCTCATGCATGGGTAGGTGGTGGAATTTTAGACTTTCTTTAGTGCTTTCCAGATGTAGGAAAACTATTCAGCTTCGTTCACTTTCGTTTTCATAACTTCACATTACAAGTGGTTCGCATTTGAGGCGGGAATATTAATTTAATAAATACTCCTATCGAATTTTATGGATATTTCTTGGAAGATTTATGTTCAGAGGTGGTTGGTTTATTTTATGATTTCATTTAAAACGGTTCCGTGTGTGCTTTTATAGGGGAGTTAATGGTATACTCCAAATTCCAAAAAAAAAATTCTGATCCAACTTGTGTTGCAAGTTGTGATCAGAAAATTGTAAGAAGGTATTTTCGAGACCCTCAAATTTTAGTACATAAAAAATTTAACAAGATTGTTATCTAGATACGGGCAAAATTATTATTTTCAACAAAAGTTTCCAAGGTAAAACGGCAAACATAAATTTAGAAACCTCTAGCTCCGAAATCCGCGATGGAATCAAAGGACGGAGAGTAAAACGAATAGACTTCTCATTGTCACTTAAAAAAAGTAAAGGACTCATGTGAAAAATGAATGTAAAAAAGTGAAAAAGTAGGACTATAATAACAGCAGACAAGCAGGCAAAGTGGATGGGTTTAAAGTATATCGTTACAGCATTAAAAAGGATTCTAGTTACTAGACCAAAAATTATGCGTCAGTACCGAATGGATGATAATGTCCCATGGAGAATAATGTGTCCCATTGGATGCCTGGTTGCTGATGCGATCTATTGATTCAAACATAACTCGTCCAAACCCAGTTTGACGGGGTATGGAACACCAAAGTCGGCCGCTACTAGTAGAGTTACATGCATCGCAGGGATTGCGTAATGATCAAATAAGTCACTTCGTTACCTTTATCCCAGATTGAAAACGATGCAGGTGTGCAGGCGACTTATACAAAAGTATTGCTCGAACCCAGTACAAAGTAGGCTTGTGCATAGCATGGTTCAAAAGATACCACGTACAACGAGAATTTTTTAACACTGTGCCTTTACAAAATTTCTAATTGCAATTTACTTTGTGTCCACTCAATCGTACATTATTACTAGGTTTTCATACTAAGAATACTGCGTCAATGGATCTCTAACTTCAAAAAGTAAAATAAATGAAATGATCATTTTCGATGTGGTTTCGAACTAAAAATTCCCCCCCATCATAATTTGTAATAGTAGTTTTTTTTTGTGAAAATATTCAAATGGTAGAAAATCTGTAGGCTACTCAATGTCAATGTCTGTGCAGACACGTAGATCAGTGCATTGCCGATTATATATCTGCTTTATATCGGGTTCAGGCAATCTCATATTTCGAGATCACATATTTTGAGTTTACCGATCCAAAAACATTTTAAACTTTTCTTCTGTTAATTGGGAACTGAGTGGTTATCATTGTATATTCCTACAAGTATTAGTAGTGTCAAAAAGCCTATATGATTAAAAATCGACAACCTGGTTACTGTTATTATAATAAAACCAGTATTGATAGAAATAAAAACAGCAAACTCTTCGACCTAAATCTAACAATTTCATAATTCCACTCACTTTTAAGCAATAGAGCAATAATTGTAAGTTATCAGAAAACGATTCTATAGAGTAGGAAGTACGGAAAGGATGCGATGTTGAATGCTATCAACACCGGACCCCACCATGGCTCCTTCGATTGTTTTTATCTTCTCTCTCACTGATGCGATCTTCTATAATAAAGCAATTTTATCCTATCATAATTTAAATTTTTACACAATTTTACTCTTCTCTACTCTCGTCTTGCAGTATTAAAAACGAAAAAAATTGCGTGAAAAACATCTGATCCGCTAACCGCACATAATAATCAACAACTCATAAGACTCCCTCCATGCGCTTACATAAACTGCTGCAACAGAAATAGTAATTTTCCGCTGTCAGTGTGCAAAAGTTGCAGATATCCAGAGTAACTTTCTACTTTATGCCTATGCGTTGACTATGAAACAATAAAAAAACTAAAAACATATATAAAAAAATAAAAAAAGAAAATTTCACCGGTGAGTGGAAAACTTAACACGCGAAACTTGTTTTTCTCATGAGCCACCTGCACCTCTACCTCTTGTTTCCTCCCTCCTACAACTTTTCAATTTACTTATGTAGCTTGTTGTTTTTTTTTCTTTTTACAATGCAACTCTAGAATCCGTCCGAAGTCTTATAGTAGTAAACCCCAAGTCCCACACAACATGCGTTCATTTTCCTATGTAGTCGGGTCGGGAATTTTCGCAATTTTTCCATATCGCTTTTTACCTTCAGTCAATGTTTCGAGTTACTTGGAAATTGCTTAGATTTTACTTAATATTACCTCAAGGCACGCACAGGTGACCGATTGCTTGATTTTTCTATTTACGGTACTTTAACCAGCAGGTGATTGACATGGAATTAACTCAGTGGATGGCCGACCGTATTGAATTGGTTTTTGAAGAGGGAGATAATTGCGATTGGTTAAGTTTTTTTTAAGTTTGTCCATTTCCTAGATACAATTTTAAAATAATTTTTTTTTAAAGGAAATTGAATTATTTGAATTCTGTCCCTGAAACGCATTAAAATTAAATCCAAAAATATTTTCCTAGCATCCACTTAAAACAACTTAGATACAACATCAGCATCTTATCTTGAAAGGAGTAAAACATGGGAGAGATAAATTTGTTGAAATTTTTATTTCTCACGTAACGAATTTGCATAATTCAACAGAAAGGTCTCCTTCTCGAAATATCAGTACAATCATATTTCAAGGAAAATGTATTGCTCTGAAGAATTCTCTTCGATTGGGATTCACTGACCCCATCGCAAGATGACAATGCGTGGACACGAAAATAATTTCGGAACTGTAAGATTTATGCCACATTTGGGATTATTTTAATTGCACCCTTACAAATCTGATGAGAAACTCGACAAGTTTTTCAAAAAAGCGGTTAGAGATAGAGGAAAGAAATTTCAGACCAATTAGAAGAAGATATTGTGATGACCTTGAATTATCTTGAAAATCTGTTATAAATTATCTATTTTAAAATGTTTCGTCTATGATAATATCTGAATTTAATGACTTTCTTTATGAAAATATTCTTTTGGAGACCCCAAAGCTTCCAAGATATAAGAGTTCAACTCTTTCTAGATTTTGTGCCACTTAAAGGATCCACCATTGCTTAGACGGAAAGAAATTGCAGGTAATAAGAAACTGAGAATAATTTTGACTTGTAAAATGTTTCAAGATAATCCACAATATTTCTTGGCCATAATTAAATTAAAAAATGTTCTGTGAAATCTATCGCACTTGTAGAAAATCACAAGTGCAGTTCTACGTCTCTATCAGCTCGGTTATCGACGTAGGTATATTAAAATACATTGCGGAGATAATTATTGCAAATCATTAGCAAAAATTTATCATGGCTTGGAAAATCTCACTTATAGGGGAAAAATAAAAGAGGGCTCAGAATACAGCCTTGAGGTATACCATAGTAAAATAATAAATAATAAAATAAATACATTGAACTCGGTCACATAAGTTAAAAAATTATGTTCTGTTTGAAGTAATACTCAAAATTAATAGGGTAAGTTCGAAAAAGTGTTAACAGGATAAATTTTGCAAACAATCGCATCTGCTTTATGAGTTATTTCACAGAAAAAATGAATAAACTCCCAGTATTGATTTATTTTTATTAAAGATATTGGGGGGATAGCGAATCAAACCTCTTCACACGGGTCCCTTTTCGTCCCTCTGCCAACAGCCGTCTCAGACAATTAAACCGATCATCATAAGGAGGTAATTGTCTGTCCTAGGGGAGACCAAGAAAGGCAAATATTATAAACCTTCGTTGGATGGCTTCAATACGGCTGATGCTAACAGCATAAAACAGAGACCAAACCAGACTAGGATATTCGAGGATAGGCCTGATAAAAGTACAGTAGAGAAGTGAGGAAATGTAGAAATAATCAAACTGCTTCACAAAATCCAGCACAGAGTTAGCTTTATTAAATAGAAGAAGCATCAATGTAATCATCAAATGAAAGGCGGGAATTGACTAGAACACCCAGATCCTTGTGCAATCAGGTCTAACTAGATTTTGTCCATTCATGGTGAAATTGAAATTCTGCCAAGTCCTTTTACCCGAGGACATGTGCATTTCTTAACGTTTAAACTTTAAAATGAGGTAATTTAAACAACACCAATTGTAAAATTATAAAAGTCCGCATTTAATAGGTGATAATCAAGATCAGTTGAGATCTTACATAGCAAAGGATTCTTGAGTGACTTCTAGACCTGAATTTTCTTTTAAGATGTTGTAATTTTGTGAAGATCAGAATGGCAATGAGTACTCAAGAATTCACACCCGAGTAGAGTTGTAAGGCGCACTTCAGAGTTCCAGTTCCATGGGAGTCTACCAATAAATGAGTACTAATTGATTGACTCTTCTGTAAATTTGCTTCCAGCTTTCATTCAAATGTTGAAAAATTCTACTTCTACTCCTCAAAGTTAAGAAAATTTGTCACAAATAGAAATAAATTGGATTTGCAATTTAGAATTATCATATACGGAAAAATATCTTTGTAGAGAATTAGTGATATCATTGCAGCTTCTTGACTCTTATTGTTACCACAAAGCGTAGTATATTATTACATTCTGTTATTACCCAGCAAAAACGCATAATGCTTCATGACACACCATGTCATCAGATATATTTACTCGCATTACAAACAGGCTTTATTTCATTAATAAAAATAAGTCTGAACAAAACTTTCTATTAGGGTCAACAAGCAATTCCAGATGAAATGCATTCGCCGTTGAAAGAATGTCTGCACCGCATCGATAGTGAATAGACAACGATAAATTTATGTTAATATCTTTGTTCCAAGAAAGCCAGTCTCACATTTAGCGGAGTCAATCAGACAGGATGTTATAAATTGCAATTTGATTATAGTTGGATTTTTTCAGGTAATACTTTTACGGCGCGTTTTTTCATAGACCGGTGCTGCATGAATATGGAAATTGTTCGATTTAACACCTAGTGATAGTAGTATCTCAAGGTTTTCTGTTTAATAAGTTTGATGATGTATAAAATTTTATGTAGACTGATGGAAAACTACTGTTATATATGGTTTTTAACTGGATCCAAAGAAATTACCATATTTATTTTTTGAAATAATTTTTCTTGATTTTATTCTAAAATTGTTTCTAAATTAAAGTAGGGCCTAAAATTCACGTTCTGATGGAAAAATATGTGCTAAAATTTTTGCAATTCTTTAAATAGGATCAGTACAGTATTATTAAAAAGATTATTTGAATATTAAATGCAATACAGCGCCTCTTTCCGAAGCACGAGTTAGATGAATATTTGAACCCTGAAATAAAATTATCGACTTGACGAGGTACGTACGTACTCATTGTGCCGATATGCTTCCCGCTAACCAAAGACGTGACAAGGTTTCATAATTAATTCAAATTAAGTCACCATTAATATAATCACAATACTTCATATTGTTATCAAGAATTATGGTCAAACTGGAAAGCTTATTCTTATTAAAGAAAGTGCAACAATTATATCTAAAGTATCTATGCTATTCTATCTATTGTACGGGCTATGTTTTAGATCGTACATAACCGAATATCTATGAATTTCAAGAAGTCTCTATTTATTCCGGCTGCATAGGTTTCTATAAGTCCAACAGAACGGATAACATCAATATAAAAAGGTATTCACTCAGAGATACATTTCTTGAAAATATCGAATGCCTTAGAAAAGTTGAGAAGTACTAACACAACTATTTTTATATTAATAAAAGAGGAATGAACGTCATGATATGGAGAAGAAAAGGCTCACAGAGCCGAAAGTTCAACAGTAAATATGTAATTATTTATATTTTCCAGTATACGAACTTTTCTAAATGCAAAAGGGAAATTGTCTTTAGTATTGAAATAATATTTCTAATTTTCGCTCAGTTATTCTATTCTAAGACCAGCACTGTGAAATGTCAAGTACAAGAACCAGTACCAGTACAAGTACTTGTACTTAAATACCCCAATATTGGTACTTAAATAATCCAAGTACCAAGTCGTTGGGCACAAGTACAAAGGTAGTGCGTACTTAAGTACGAACTATATCAAAATATCTTCAGTAGTATTTTAACAATTATATTTATTTATTTTTATTATTATTTTTAATACCTTCAATCGGATACCTTGAATTTTGTCAAGAAATGGCTTGGCCCTTACAGCAATCAGTAGTACTGTTTATCATATCTTGAATTAAACCGTTTTGAACTATATTCAACTCTTCAAGTTATTGCTAAACATGTATATAAGGATACCTCACTCTAAAAAATATTTTACAGGCTGTTCTAAAAAAAAGACTGCTTTAGTAGATACCTAAGTACGTGATACTTTGCATACTTGTCACCAAGTACTTGAAAAAGTACTGATACTTTATTTTTCTAACTACCAGTATCAAAGTACTGTAATACAAGTATCAGTACCTACCTAATATTTGCACTTGAGAATATTGAAGTCCTGAAAAGTACTTTACAGCTCTGTGTGAGACCTTGAGCCATCTCAAATTTTCTACACGTATTAGAAGTAAAAATATTTTCGTCCCGCTACAATTTTCTTAGTTTCTCTCGTGAACTAGAGGCTAAAGACTGTTTACTTTCGATCGAGATTTGGTGCACCTATACCAAATATCACTATATAACAGGCTGATATTTGATTTTAGTTAGTAGACAGTTAGTAAGGATAATAAGATTTTATATTTAGAAATTTCTCAAAATTATTGGAAAAGTCGACATTTACTTTGAGATATGCCAAAACCTAGCAGGGTCCTAATATTTTCCCATTACGTACTCGTATTTGCTAGAATCAATAGTCCAATACTCATCTCGTGTAAGAACTTAATTGCTTAGGGCCTAACGAGTTATATGCACTTTTATCAAAATTCCTTCCTACCTCTCTCAATACTTATAATCATTGGATATACAAATAAATATATAAATATAAATATATTCAGTAACTTTATCTATTCTCAACCCGAATTTTCTATTGTAAAAAATTCGATTAAATACATTAATTCCCTAGGGCCTAGAACAACAGAACGGCCTGTCGTCAATCAATAATTCACACATCAGGTTAAGACTCGGTAGATTTACCCCCCATATCTGGTGCAACAGTTGCAACGAAGGCCTTTAGATTAGTTAGCGAGAGACGAATACACAAAGTTCAAACTCAATGGAATGGCAAACTAACGTCCAATATGCCAACCAAATTTCCAACTTTTTGCCTTGTAAAGTTTTTTTTTACCTAGACAACACACACATCTCTAATAGGACTTTCCACTAAACCTTGTAGTTTAAATTTAATTAAACTATGCAATTGTGGGGCTTCTTCTGGAACTGTGTTATACTTCGTCGACAAATACTAACCCAGTGGGAAATGTGAGAAGTCCTTCTCTGAGGAGCAATATAGAATGATTTTAAAATTCGAAAAGACTTCCCCAAGAAGGATTTTGGGAGGATTGTTGAAGACATTTGAAGTTTCCATGGGGTCATAAGGGAAAAAAAGTTAAAAAATAAATATAAATGTCTGTAATTCAAAAGTTCTTCCACAAAATTCCTTTCTAATTCATTCAAAAGTAGCTATAAAGAAGGCCTTCTTTTCTGTAGGAAAAACACCTCCTTTAAAACGCCTTCTTTCCGCGGACATGCCTATATAAAAAAAGAAATGGATTGGGATATAGAAAAGGAGGCCTTATGTCTTCCCAAGAAGATCTTTTAAATGCCTTTAGAGTGCTTCTTTTTCCCATTGGGAATATACATTTTTACCTATACCTACTAGACCAAACCGGAGAGAACTAGATTAGACACCAGAAAAAGTTATTTGACTTTATTAGTTGTAAGGCCAACAGATGTTCTGTGAATTCAGTGGAAAGGTTTTAAATTCAATTACATTCCAATAAAAATTTGTTCATTCTGATCTGCTTTGGTTTGGTCGGGTCTAATCTGGTCTTCTTACATAATAAAGCTCCAGCATTTATGGATATGGAGCACAAAACCATCTTTTATAATACCCTTCTGTTTCAGCAATTTCAAAGTAAGACACTAAACTTGTCTTTATAAATTTATTGATACTATAAGGCAATGCGATAATACTTATCGTGGTATTAGAGCTTCACGGTATAAGAATAAGAAATAATGAAAACATTGACAAATTGGTTAGCCAAGAATCTAGACATGGTGACACTCGCCTAAGACTTATATTTGCCAAAACCGTCGTTAATACAAAAAGAGTAATTTCGCAACTGAGTAATGGTCCAATTATTATTGGAGAGTGCAATTATTTATTATTATTTCCAAAAACCGGTGCTTCCCCAAAAAATACTTCTTTACAGGACAGAGTACCACCTGTGCGTACTAGAATGCACTCACACCCTAGCATCTTGACCTATAAAGAAATAGTTTTGTGGGATGCGCCAATGGTACCCTGTCCTGTGAAGAAATGTTTCTGTGGAACGCAACTTTACCAACAAAAAGAGTCATAGATCAACTTCTTTTAGGTCCATTGCATATAGATATGAGACATAGCATCGGGCATCAATGAACCCTATGGTATTCTAATTGAGACGATAATGTAAAGAGTAGGGACGTATATACTCTTTATATATGTATACCCTCTGAAATCTGTTAATTAATTTATAAAATTAATTTATTCTACCCTAATTAAGAACGATAATCTTAAGAGGAGAGGCGATGGTGTCGCTGTGTATATTCATAATGGTATTCAACTGGATGTGGTTTGTACCTCAACTTCCAGCATGGAGTTTTATTGGTGTGTTTGATAGTGAAAACAGAAGTCTTATTGGATGCGTCTATAAATCCCCTGTAGTATTTTTACCGGACGATCTATATATGCTCAATTTATCATTAGTCATTAATGCTCCCGTCGATATTGGTTACTGCATGGCTGTCTGCCTAGAACAACCCTATGTTAAGTCCATCAAAGTTTTCAGATTTCCGATGTAACCATAGTTGGATTTCTCCAAACCTTTTGATACCGCAGATCCCCCAAAGACCTCTTTTAGGGTCACTTTTGTCTAGTATTAGAATGTGTGAGGAACCCAAGGTAAATTACATATAACAACCTTCCAATAAAACAAAGCGACACGATTGTAAAAATCTTGGCCTCCTCATGAAATATACCCTCACTTGGTATAATCATGTGGATTGTACTGTAAGCCGTGTTTATGGATGCTTAC
>QYTT01077816.1:16956-67314 GCA_006980735.1 Dasypogon diadema | reverse complement strand
GACGGTTCTGTTTGACCATAGAGATCCCGTTTAATAATCCTTTTTAAAATAAAGATGATCGCATCGACGCTGAGTCGTCTGTGAGGGAGCAAACTTCAAATTCAAACGATATTAGAATTAGCTCTGGGAGCAATTGTTTGCAAGCCAATATCGCCAAGGTAAAGATAAGCGAGCGATGCTACTATTGTGCAGGAGATTGTGATTTCTGTTGCCAGCAATGCCATCCTCCCAATCTGATCACTAAATCATCGTTATTTTTAACACTACTTTTTTCGGATTTCACTGTATTCTACAAAACGTTTGAGTCAAGCAGAATTATTTTTCTGAGGAAAATATGACGGCTGCCAGCAAATCGTTAAATTTTAGCAGGGAAGGAAAAAACAAAATTCTTTGCTGGCTGCTAAGCAGATATCATCCCGAATGCGTAGATAATTAAGTGCTTGTTACTGTGCAGTGACCCATTTTTCCAGTCTTCTTTAGGCGCATTCACTACTGAACGTGGGTTGTGTTGCAAATAAACGCCTTCGATTCATTTATTTCCTGATTGAAAATTTGGCGTGTCATATGGCAAATGGCACCCGCGGGTTGTGTCAGATAATCTAAGATGTCTTAAAATATTTTTAATTACTGAGACATTTTCGATTTCGATACAGTTTTTGGTATGGCTCGTAAATAATCTTCAAGAATTTCGTTGATTAGCCATACTGAAGCCATACATTTTCTGTCCCTTCAATGTTTGCTGGAATGATCGTTCAGCGAAATTTAACTTGGCCATTAGTGGATCAAATGTAATTAGAACTTTCCTTTGCTTTTAATTATTGAGAGTTTGTAATGCAAATCTCATTGTGATTTTGGTTATTGTTTTTGAAGTAAACTTAATTTTGGTAATTTATTTATTTAAGACAGGTAATTTTAGGAAATCTAAAGTTCATAAATAATTTTCCCCGCTTATTACTTTATATACAACACTGAAAAACTTTATAATTCTTCCTGAGACATGCATGTTTACGTTTCAGAAACATCCGATATGTATTAGAAATGTCAGATAAATATCTTGTTAGTTCTATAATCTAAGGTCAGGAATAAAAGATTATATTGTTAAATATTTATCAAATTTTTCCTTATGAAAATGTTAAAAGCAATAAGTACACCTCGACGAATATTTCGAAGTATCGTGCAGTCATTTTAAGTTATGTTTGGGAATAAATTTAAGCCTACAAGGTTTTTTGCGAAAAGGCATAGGAGATGGACACACTTAAAATTTTCACAACCGAACTTCGCGCTCTTTCAACCAGAATGAAAATGAAAGAATTATCTTCTTCACGGAATAAAAACAAAAAACGGTTTTTATTAATATTTTCTCCAGGCGAAAAAAGAACAAATTCCGTCCTTGGCTATTGTTCTCTTTTCATATGGGGGAAAACAGGTACTTCGTTTTGCTGTTCTATTGCCATTTTGTCATCCAGGCAAAGTGCTACTTCCTAGTATCTTACTTTACCATCCAGGGAACTAAACAGCAATTTCCATATATTTATATTGCTCGAGTATTACTGAGATAATAACTGAAAGATATCTTCGAATTATCGCGCTGTTGATTTTTCATCTAAATGCTTGCTGGAACCTTTTTCGTGACATTTGAACACACAGATACATACAATACCAGTACCCTCCAGACTCCAGTCTCCGGCAAAAGTACTCTGAGAGGAGTGAATTCCGCACTGCGCGAGCTTATATGGAGAGAATTAACGACTTTACGAGGGAGCTTAACGTGCCTGGAGCCCTGGAGCTAACGGTGGGTTTGTGAAGTTAAGCTTGCCAGTATTTTACCGGCTTTCTATATAATCGGAACTTTGGGATCACCGGTGAGTTTTGGATAGTAAGAGCTTAGCGGAAAGCTCAGAGGTGAAGGGTGAAAAGCGACTACAAGTTTGTTTTGTGTTGTGTAACAGACAATCAATTCAGAAGGTGTAAATTGAGGAATTCTGCGTCATTTAATTGGTGCCAACTTATATAATTGTTAGTGGCTTTGAAGTTAACGATGCGCTCACATGAGGTAATGATTTGTTTGGGGAGTGGATGACAAGTTGAAACGAAATTATGGATAAGGATCCGCTGGGGGATCCACCACCCATGGGTGGTCAAGCAAAACCGACATTAATCTTGCATGATGCAGAAGGTGAATGTGACCAGGAAGGGAGTGAGAGTGGGAGTCCAGTTCAAGGACGATTTCGCGATAAAGTCGCTTACTACGAAAAAATTTGGTCCTCTGGAGCTAAATATCTCCCTGATGAAGACCTTACGGGTGCGTTCAAGATTGATGTGAATGCGTTTGAAAAACGCCTTAGGGAGGAACGGGATCGGCGACAATTTGCAGGCGAAGACATTCCTAAGATAGAGTTCGTTAAGCTGCGTTCTACGCCGCAGTCTTCGCCTCGACAACTGGATTCACCGGATTCGGGTGGCTTTCCGAATGTGACCTTGAAACACAGAATCTGTTCGACGGACTCTGGAAACAACGATTCGTTCGAAGAAAGCGTGGAGCGAATGGTTGAGGAAGGTCAGATAGGTGGAAATGCACGTTTGATTAAGTTCGAAAAGGTTACAGTTCGCAAGTCTGTGCGTGAAGTGACGACAGCAGGCGGTGTAAAAACGATTCTTATGTCGGAGTCGACTAGCCGGACTCCATCTGAAGAACACCTGACACAGCAGGAAGATTCAGCCTATCAGACGCATTCGCAGGGAGTTAGTGCAATTTCGCAGGCATCGTCACTCGTATCCCTGCATGAACGATTCTCGTCTGAGGAGCGAATTAACAGTCGGGGCATCACACCTTCGCAGGAAGTGGTGGCTACCACATACGTAGTTCCGTCAGAGGCAGAGACGAAGACGATACTTGATGGAGGAGCGGCTGCGACAACGAAAAAAGCAGGTGGCACGCTCAGTGACGGCATTTCTGCTGGAAGTACTGTATCCTTTGGCAACAGACATCAACAACAGTACTGGAAACAACCAGAGATTTCTTCAGTTGTTACCATCGGAGCACCAACGTTGAGTTCCGTCAGTTCAGACAAAATTGTTGGTGGTGACGGTTCCGAAGAAGGCGCTGGCTCCGAATGGTATAACGAGTATAGGACGCAATCTTTCCATAGTATGACGGCTAAACAGTTCGCGCGATGCAACTCGCAGTACGATAGCCACATCAGAGAGATTCGAGGTAAATGCACTTTTAATCTATCTTGTTATATTTGATAACTGGGGGTAGGGGTATGCGTATGCACCATGTTTTAAAGCTTCCACCTTCATCGCAAAAATTAGGTCATTGCTATAAATTCCGATGTCAGTGTACGCACTTGCGCGCCGTTTCTAGGTGTGTTTTGTTGGTCTGAACTGAAATTTGTGGCACTTTCCTGTGTTTCAAGGCGGGGTGAGCCGTAGCGCTTTATGCAATCATCCGGAATTGTTATGCTTCACGAGTACGGATCCCTCCACGAGTAAGTTTGGAAGTTTTAGTCATTAGGTTTCCCATATTGAAGAACGTAGACTACTGCGTTTATTTCACAAAACATGCTGAATGAGTGAATGAGCGATTGTACACATGCCACAGCCACAGGCCCACAGCATTGATTTTTCACTTCGCGTAGTTGTACACTACCAGCAGACTGTTGTCACGTTGTCAGCTGTTCATACGTTTTAGGCGAATCTTGGAAGGAAAAGTGTTTCGCCTCCATCGTTTTCACGCTAAGCTCGGTAGCAGTTTTTGAGCTTTTAGTTGCTTCTTGGTGTCTCAGAATTCCCTGCAAGTTTATCTTGGGCTCTTGAATTGGCGAAAGTATTTGTGTCAGATAAGATCAAGGTGATTTGGACTCAAGTGGCCTTCAAGTCAAACAAACAAATTTTGTAGAAGGTGACCCAGCCGCACGTACACTCCAAAGAACTATTTTTGTCGGGTGACTTACCTTGGGCGAAGCCGATAACGAGAGTTACCGGTGACGGTGATATTGTTGATGGTGCTAAAAAATTTAATATAGAGTTATATCCGTTTTTTTGCTTTAGGTTAACTAAGTCTGCCTATTATATTAATTAATCTTTACACATTGGAACTGTTTTCCGCAGCAAATCAATTTTAATTTGCCAGAAAATATATTTTCGTCGGTTTTGTAGATATAAAAAGTTTTCGAAACAAATCAGAGCAAAGAGAAAAAGTGGATATAACTTGTTTTGCATATTTTCTCTTCATATGTAATTTTTCCAAATTATTTGGCAATTATTAATTATAATACGTAGTTTAGTGCACAGTGTTGGGAGTCCATGGGAATTCTGGGCTTGCGACGATATCCTGAAGAAAATTAATCCGTGATTAAAAATCCAAATAAATATTTGCAATAATATATACCACATGTCGACAATCCCTAAAATTAAAATAATAAATAAAAGTCCCGAAAACAATAATCCTGATTATAAAATAGTTTTTGAACCGACGATTGTAAAAACTATTTTACAATAAAATCTCAGTACTACAAAAGCTAAAATTATACAAATATAGCGGACAAACTTAGTTGGATAGCCCAATATCTGTGGAAATGCAACAAAGCAGTACTCTTGCATTGCTTACACGTATGGGGAATTTTATTTTCTTTTTAACACGTTGAATGCCATGTGGTCACCCGTGACCTCAGTTAAAAGCTCTCTCCCGACAAATGCATTTGAACATGTAATTTCCTCACGAAAGCTTTTATGCTGATTGTTACATTCAACGTAATAATTAAAAGCACGTGGTTGCGGTGGTAAAAGTTCATTACGAAGAGTTTCATAGCACATCTTGTTAAAGATAATATGCCGTTGCACACGAGTATTATTGCAGCAGTATGCCATCCGGTTTTCTGCGCAGGAGGTAAAAGAAGAAAAGCAAAATTTGTACAAATTTGCAGCAGAAATGAAACCTATTTTACGTATTGTTGCTACGTTATACCTAGCAATGCAGCATAGCAACATGATTCTTTCCTCATTTAGGACTTATGCAGGTCGCACACTAGTCTGGCATTTTCTAAAGCCATACAATCTTGATGTAGTCTGGTATGTCAGAACGAAGCACTTCGTGTTCTTTTAAATGATTATACCCACATCAACGAAGCTGAACGCGTTCAGGTGCGAGATATGGTATGACTTTGGGATACGCTGGACTAGCCTGATATCCGAACAGCAAGAATACTCTTTTGGAAGTTTTGGCGATTGTTAAGTCGGTTTGCATACTACTGCAAGAACACAGGCCTCGAAAAACCCACTGTGCCTTTCCATTAAGTATTCTTGCAATGCCAACCAGTTTTCGGGGGAAGAGGTAAAAGAAGAAAAGAGAAATCTCTGCAGTGGCAGTGACAAATTTGAAATCTGGGCATTGCTGACTTCTTAAAAAAGAATGCGGCAGTGGCATCTAACAGATTGTGTTGGAAGGATTTATTTCCTGTACATTTTATTAAGCAATAATTTTCTGTTAAAAAATGTATTTCATGAGAGATATAAACTATACATTCTTTTTACTGAAAATATATAAATGCACACCAAGTTGCATGCACTGCAAGTATTCTGAGCTCGTTAGGTTGGCGGCACTGAGTCAGTGGCAGTGCGCTTAGAATTTGAGACTCTGCTGAAAAACTACGACTGCCACTGCGTTCAATGTGTTTTGCGGCATTTGAAGTAGGGGTTGAACTGCTACTGCCACTTGACTGCCGTGCATTCTGTTTTGGGCTTTATCCGAAAGCCTGTCCGTTTTAGTACAAAACGTACTCTTTTTATTAGGTTTTAATAAATTTTTACGTTAGTACCACTTTCCTATTTCTGGTACGCTTCAGTTCTCAGGTGCATCTTCTGATAAATTTCAGAATTTTTTAATTCCGAAGGAATTAAGGGCCTATTCTAATCCAAATATTCGTTTTCATCTTGATCTTGATCTTTTTATTATTATTAGGTTTCCCTTCTAGCCGTCAAGCATGCAAGACATGTAAATGTTAGCAAAGTTAAACCAAATAAAAGAAACAGGAAGTTATTTAATAATGAGTTTCCATACCGACCCAGAGGGTGTTAGGATTAAGTTCCCCGACAAACATGCCAGACATATAACTGTCAGTAAGATTAGACCAATTAACAGGACAGAGGAGAACAGAAAATAGTAATATTTACATCCAAATCAAAGTGCTCCGCAACACAGTTAACAGCCGCACACCTGCGATTAATAGGGTCATGCTTACCATAGTTCTAGAGAAGTTGATATGCATAATATATATAATAGTCTTAACGTCCTGCGATGGATTGGGGGGCTCGGAGAGCCCAAAAATAGGGCCGCTGCCCCGAAGTAATATCTAACGACGGTTCCGGGGTGGTGGCCAGGTGACAGGGAGGGGGGGTTTAGCCGGTAGACCCGGATCGTGGGGAGTCCGGCACACGGGGGGCTAGTCCCCCTAGGGTGCGTAACGCATTCCCCCCTCCGCAAAAAAAGAAAATATATATATATATAATAGTTAATTACCTCAGCAAACAAGTCAGCTTGTTCCAATTCGTTTGGTTAGCTTGATTTTAGACATTTCGTTCATCGTTTCGTGGTTAAGAGGAATATTCTAACAAATTAAAGACGAAGACTTGGGTTGGAGTTCGCCCAAAGATTTAACACTGCCACATTTTCTCCAATATTTATATCAAGAAATTTCAATTTCTATACGTAATGCTAACCCTTGTTCTGCCAGAGGAAATATAATAGTATTTAAAACTATTATATAATAGTATTTAAAAAGCTCCAACTTTTTTATAAAGTAGAAAGAAGTTGAAGGATGCTAAAACTCCACAGTTAAAGCCGTACCTAAGAAGACGTTTTTATTTTTGAATAAAAACCTTATGTATGAATAGCAATTAGATCATATCTATCAAATCTAGTACGAAACCAGCTTAAATTTAATACAATCAGCGGCCACGCTGATCCGAACATGAGCTTGAATTCTGCAGCAAGAATACCGCTGTATTAAATCGCTTTGGATACTGTTGCAGGAATACACGTCTGGAAAGGCCCACGTACTAATTACCTCCTCTCTGAGCTAATTTCCACATTCTACCATACATCAATTGCGTACCACAGTCCACAACCACATTTAAAGAAACTTTTGGCAATTTTCCAGGACTATAGTCGGCTTTTTACGAAGAAAAATTGGTTCATTTTAATTTAATCAATTTTCATCGGAGTGATTGAACTCTATGCGGATCAGGGTTAATCTTATCAAATATATTAGTCAAAGCAGTTCACTTAAAAATAATTGCAACCGTTAAGGAGTAGTCACTAAAGTGCGGATGGAAATATATTTTAGGCAATTCAAAGTGCCGGCAATATCAGAAATAGCGGCTGAGATTTTAGTCGTAAAAGTATTTTAAAATCATATGAGAAAGGTGCTAAGTCTTTGGTATTGTATTAGGAGCGCTGTATGATCTATTCTTTGGTCGTAATTTATTAAGTCTAATATCTTTACCCAAAGTGCTAATAACACCGGGATCAAAACAAATGTGAAAAAAAATCTCCCTTAAACTATTAATCGAATTTAATAGACAGAATCTGTGCCCGCGGAGGGTGTGATTATTTATTGAATAAACAATTTTCGTCTACCGGAATGGGGTGTTGCTAGGGGCGTAGTTGAGCTGGAAGAGAGTTCCAAGCGTTTAGTCGATTGCTGAAGCTCTAGTCTGATTCCTTCAAATCTTATCCACTAAAGTAACTTGACAGCTAGGCAGTCAAGATCAATAGAATTCTTCCAGAAAAAATTATAAAAACGTAAGCTAAACCAATTGCGGTCGAGATGATGTAATGCTGTTGCTACTGTTGTTCGCTTGAAAGAGTTGATCTAAACTCGCGTTTTTTAGAATAGATTAGAATGGTTGGCAATTTATGGCACAAGAACGGAATTGATATTGATCCCGAAAGCTGCAACAGCAATGGCAAACGTAGTTGACATTAAAAATCACAGAAAATGCATGCTGTATGCATGCATATGAGAAATTTAAGCGTAGAAGGTCAAAATGTCATATTTATCCGCCGAGCGGCATAAAAAACAATCGAACAGTGCTGATTACATACATAGTAGCTGCGTTCTTTTGGCGACAGAGTACAGAGTTGTCATACATTAACTCGGTTTTTTACCGAGTTAAAAAGCTCACTGTCCTATTTATGTCTTTTACGGGAAAATATATGTCGCCTATTGAAAGATTTTGTGTTTAAAAGTCGATTGTGCACATCATAGCAATTAAAATAAACACAAATGTGGGCAAAACTAACATTCAGATAAATTCCAAGCTATAACGACCTTTACTTATCTCGGGTTTGCTTAAAAAAAGAAAAACAGAAGAAGAAGAACTAATTCTATACTCTATGGATTCCAACCGTTCTTTTGAGTTTTCATAACTCCGTTGGCCAGAAATAATACTTTACTTTTCATAGCTTATGTAAATATGCTAAACGAGAAACATCAGCAACTTGCATGAATCTCGTTTTTTTCTAAGCAATTATCACAGTTTTCAGAACTTTAGAAAGTTCACATGTACATTATAACATTTTTGAGTTAATTTTGGTCCACTTTAAAGCACACTTTTTTTTTACTTACAGAGGAGCAAGAACGAGTTCAGAAGAAAACCTTTGTAAACTGGATTAACTCATATTTGTCCAAGGTAAGTTAAACTCGTTTAAGTATTTGCTACTTTGAGAGTATCTCTCTGAAATGACGTTAGAAGTTAGTTAGTTCGCTTAGTTTTAGGGTATTTAGGGAAGCATGAAATCATAGTAAATGATGCATGATGATAATGATGCCACTGAGATAAATATATGAACATGAAAACGCTTTGCACCTTTGTGATTGATATTCGAAGAGTATGCAAAAAATTTGTGTTATCTTTCAAGCAGATCAGAAGAATTTGTTTAAATTGGTCATTGCTAAAAAACTCGAAATGTAAGTAGACAGAAATAGAGCAACCTCTTGGAAAAGTAACAAATGTGGTTTATATTATATGTATATTAATTGAGCTCAATTTTAGCTTTGTTATCGAATATACTTGCACAAGGAATGGTGAGGAAAAGGACATTTATCGCGGGTTGTATATGTATTTACGGTACGAGTCGAGATCGAGTCATGTTTGTGGCTCAGAGATAAATCGTTTTTACGAGCCGATAGCGAGTGTTTTTTTTTGTTTTGTACGTATTTTCTACTAAAACAGTAAATGTCAGGTAGCTTTAAGATGCGGAAAGATTCGTAACAAGTCAAATCCGCTTTTATTTGATTTCAAATAAGAAAATGTAGAATATCAAGTATTCTATTCTATTGGGATGTAATTGAAGGAATATACATATTTCTGGGAAATCGAGGAATCAGGAAAAACTGGCTATGAGCCCATATTCCAAAACTAAAATCGTTCAAATAAGCTCGAAAAACGACTCGTAATCGAGTCGATACCCATTTCCAAAAAATATTTGTAATTATAATAATGCGATCGAATATAGAAGTCTAATATATCTATAGAGATGATCAAGCTAAAATCTTTATAGAGCAATTGAGCATTTCATGTGGTTAATGTGTCCATGCTCTACGTAGTTAGATCTTAAAAAGTTGACATACAAGACAGGGAGACCTCTGCCATTGCGACTATTAACTTTAAAGGATACTTTAACCAGGAATTTCAGCATGTCAATATTAGAACTATTTGTTATCCGTTGTTTAAGTTACCGGGTAATTTTTTAAGGGAAAATAAAGTTTGACGATTTCTCTTAGCAACTTTATCAGCGTTACCATTTACATGTATATGGGTATCCAGTAGAAAATGCAGTCATTACTGAAGTAGTTTTGGAATTAATTCTGGTAAGGTATTTACTAACTAGGTTAAGATTATTGGATGTCATAGACGGTGATAAGTAACTAATGCTTTACACAGAATCAGTAAAGTAATGAGTTGCAAAGAATATATAGAGGTCATGTTTTCCTTTCATTTGAGATCAAACATGTAAAGACTGCCTAAGAATGAGAAAAAGGGAACAAGACAATTATTTCTACTCTTGAATTCCATCGGAGTTGAAATTTTGATTTAATTTAGAATCTGGATAGACTTTGTGCATAGCCTGAGTGGAACTGGGAACCATAAAACCTTTCTTACTGTTAGCCAAGCATCGCCACGGTTGATTACCTCACGGCTCCAAAAGAACTTGAATTCCCACCAGGAAAGCAAGCAGGCAACTGGAATGGTATCATATTGCGAAACGTTTATCCAATAGGAAATATTCTCTGCAAAGGCAGTTTATACAATCTAAATTCAGATTTTTCAGTGCTGTTCATTGCATTAATGGTCGGTGTCGTTGTCGTATCCAGCTTGTTTTAGACACGAAAAGTAGAGGCATTATTAATTACGAGTGACTAGTCGCTTTTGAATATGTCACAGATTTTTTTACTCTATATTTTTTAAAAACTATCTAAATGGCATTCCATCCGGCAAAGGTTAAGGTAATTCTTGGCACGACATACCTCATTCCGTCTTTTGTTAGCTACCTACTCGAGAAAATAAATTTTTTTTGGCAAATATCTCAGTTTTCCGGCCGGCATGACTCGTAAGTGACCATGTTTTTCGATGAAGTCATTTATGCTTTCTTGTCTGTGATCATCGGCTTGAAGCATTTGCTTGCTATTTTTAGCGATCGGACGAAAATCAAATGTGAATATTTGCTCCAAGAGCTTTATGTAGCTGAGAAGCACAGGGAAAGCCAGTGGTGAATGGTGATTACTCGATCTTGGCTCTGAATTCCAATATCGAGAGAGTGTTGGAGAGACGAAATTGCACTATCATGTGTTGGGTATATGTAGATGTAGACCCTGCAACTTATGAGCACGAACGGGCTTGAAAGTTTCAGTTTATTGCTGAACAGTGAGTTTATCTCGCTTGAACCGGTTTTGCCAGAATCTTAAAACTATTGGCGGTGTATCAGTGTCAGGGTCAGGGAAGATGTACTAAAAGATACCAGTATCAAACAGAACAGATGTGATGTAAGTTTAATAAAAATTTACCCGTAAGTGCGCAATATAAAATGATGAATTGATATTTGACAACTTCAGTGTAGCCTCCAATTATTTTTATACCCTAGATGTAGGGTATTATAGCTTTGAGCAAACGTTTGTAACGCATATTCATGATACACAGAAATAAACTATAGCTGCGTTTTTTGATAGCAGAGTACAGAGTTGTCATAAATTAACTGGGTTAAATTAACTTGGTTATTTTACAGAGTTAATAAGTTTACTAGGTTATTTAAGTCTTTTACGGGAAAATAGTTGGCGTTTATTGAAAGCTTTGATGTTTAAAAGTTAATTATCTGCGGTTTGCTTAGGAAGGAAAAAACGGAAGGAGGAGAATAAACTCTATACTGTTATCCAAAAAAGTACAGTATATTGCCATTAATGGGAGAAGAAAAGAAATCGTTTAATAGATGTCTATCTGTCCACGCGTTGTCTCGAGAATACTTTGAACTAGAGATCTGAAATTCGGTACACGATAGTGTTATGCTCTAGGCAAAATTTCTATCGGGTGATCGATATCGATCACATTTGGAAAATATCGTTATCGTGATGTAACCTTTAGTTTCAGATTCAGATGCAACTGTTTCAAGAACAGCTACAACCAGATCATCAGTTGCCTTGCCCGGTAACTATTATATTTTATTCTAGTACCGTGTAGAGCACATCACCTCCTTTCATTTGAGACCACACACATACCGGTATCTTATATAGTTCCCGAGATATCGCCCCTTCTGCCTTTAAGCTGTGTTTTTCACCACCCCTCACCCTGCAATCAACACTTCTTGTCGAACTATCTCAGAGTACTCACCATCTCCTTTCATTTGAGACCTCATACGTGCCGCTATCTTTTCTGGTTCCTGAGATACAACCCTTATTAGACTTCGACCGCGTTTTTCGCCACCCCCTTACCATGCAATAAGTATTTGTTATTACACTACTGCATAGTAGTCACTTTTGCAAGGTTCGTGTACGAACTTTTCCAGTACACGTGTAATTCGAACCTTTTCAATGTTCGTCTAGTTTGTGTTTTCAATACACGTGTAGTTCGGGTTCGAGTTTTTAAAGAGATTTTTCTGAATACACGTGTACACGTGTAGTTCGTGTACATGTACATTCTGGAGCTCTATTTCGTATGTCCAAATGAAAAAAAAACCGGACAAGGTTCCGTACGATGAATATGTTATCTACCTTGTTTTTTTTAAATCTGACTCAAATACGTGCGTTCTCTAGGCGTGCGTCGTCCTTGACCGATTTGCCGCTTGACGGAGCGTTGAGCTGTACGTACTTAGCACGCTAGATAGGAGGAGTCACGAATGCCTGGTTTAGTTAAGTTGAACGTGTAGTACCATTAATTTATCCCAAGAACAAACTTAAAATTGTAGTTGAAAAACATGTTCTTTCATACATTTCAACTGCAAATGTAAGTTTGTACGCACAATATTGAAAGATTTACCATGTTATTTTAAGACCACAGATTTCTTATAGGTTTTCCTGTAATCTATAAGTAAAGAACTATTTTCAGTACTTTTTTCAAAATTTTAGGCTCAGTAGTTTCGTAGATAAGGGGGGAGGGGGGAATGGTTAAATTTCATCTATTTTCTTGAATAACTTTAAAACTATTTATTTTAAAATTAAAAAAAAAAATATATTTGTGACAATGTAAAAAATATATTTCATTTGATACGTCATACGGTACAGTTTGCAAACTTTTTTTTAATTTTCTAATTTGGCCCTCAAAAGCGACCCCCATATTCAGAATTCTTTTATTTACGTTACACATCCGTGTTTGGGTCGCAGAAATTCATATGTATACCAAATTTAAACTTAATCAGTCCAGTAGATTCGGAGCAAATTGGCTGTGACAGACGGACAGACAGACAGAGTGATTCTATAAGGGTTCGTTTTTTCATTTGGACGTACGAAGCCCTAAAACCTCCACGCGAGTTCAACTCGCACTTGTCACGCCGTAGTAGTTATATAATAGTTATATAAGTACATTCTGAAAACTATAATATCCTAATCGCCAGTATTACACGTAGAGTAAAAACACATCAAAGCGCAGGCCCGATTTGTATTGAGAAAATTGTAAGCATAAATATAGAAAGCATTTATATTGCTAGTTGGAATTTCTTAGCAGAGAATCATAATGTGCCCCAACCTCGGTCACTGTCTTCTCAAATATCAAGTCCTTTCGTTTGCTTTATATCTGGTGCTTGTCAGTGGGACCTACACCAGCACCAAAAATCAGCTGAATTTCTGATGTAGCGGATTGCGAAATTTTCAAACGAAACAGTTGGTGCAACTGGGTGGAAATGTAGTGAATTTTACTGTACCCAAACGCTAAACAACGAATACATTTCTTTTCAATTCCTATCTGAGGACTGTCAGTTGTTAGCTACACCATCTACACCTACTTTTTCCTTACACCAGATTTTGAAAAGCAAATGAAAAGGCTGGTGTAGATAATTTTTATGTACACCAAATAAACAAAAACTTTGGTGCTATTTTGTTGAAAGAAACTGATGAGATTGAAGCGCAGGATCTCTTGAATCTCCAGCCATCATGCTAGTCATTAGTCAGTGATCCCCTTTTTATATACAATTCAAATACATAGTATATAGCGACATTTTCTCCTTTTCAGCATATTCCACCGCTTCGGATAGACGACCTGATACATGATTTACGAGACGGCACGAAACTCTTGGCGTTGTTGGAAGTGTTATCCGGTGAAAAATTACCAGTGGAGAGAGGTAGAGTCCTGCGTCGACCGCATTTCCTGAGCAATGCTAATACAGCACTGCAGTTCTTGGCTAGCAAGAAGATCAAACTAGTCAACATAAATCCCGCAGACCTGGTGGATGGGAGACCACCAGTTGTGCTTGGATTAATATGGACAATCATCCTTTACTTCCAGGTGAGTACCATACTGCTTTGTTTGCGTAAGTCACGGCGGTTGGCTTAATTCGTACTCATATAGATGTTCAGTACATGCATAATTCTTACGCTCTTGTTGATGGTATTTGTGCACTAGATTTTCATTTTTGAAGCGGCTATGTAATATAAAATTTTGTAATTTCTCCTCACAAGCTTCATATAAGAAGGAGAGGAGTAGGTAGTCCCGTATTTGCACCGGTAAGTGCTGGTCATCAAATAGATGAAACGCTTTAGAAGCTACGCGAATAGAAGCTTTGCACGAGTTTTTAAGATTTACCTTTTTTGCTCGGGGTGTTAATTTGCGATTTTGTTTCAGATTGAGGAGAACAGCAGAGCCCTGCAGTACTTGGATCACGGCATGAGTGGATCCGTCAGTTCATTGGATAGCATTACGCAAACTACGGCACCAACAGCGGATACAAGAGCAGAGAAGTGGAAGCAGGGAGCTAGGAAAACTTTGCTGCAATGGGTTACTAATGCTTTACCGAAGTAAGTGAATTACAAAAGGAATTATTGTGCGCAGGTCCCTTTTAACAAATTATGGAATTTTGTGTCCAATGATAGCAGAACATTGTTCGAAAAAGTTCTGAACAGTTCAAAATATTATTTTTGCGTGCTAGGTTTTGAGAAAGATCAACTGGTTTTTCAGGCAATAAAGCCAACGATTGCCTTGAAAGCAGAGACGAAAAAAGTTATAGCGGTTATAGCGAAATAATGAGAGCAGGCAACCCGCGCTCTCTGCGTCGTTATTAACCGTTTAAACACATTTTCTAAAACTTTCTCTAACCCGCTCCAATAATGTGAGTTATGGAAACTAATGAAAATAGTTCTATAGCTCCTTTTTTCTAAACTGCTGTTTTAACCCGCTCCTATAGTGTAGATTATGAAAACATGAAAAAAACCTTCAGACTCGAAAACGCATATAATAAATAAAAGATAATATTATTACAGTGCTAGGTGTGTAGAAGAAAATATACTAAAAAAGCAAAGGCCGTATGTGGGGAGTAACGGTAAAATTTTGCACGTTAAAGATGTTTAATCCTTCTGTATTACTGCATAACAAAACATAAACCACAAAAAGGCTGCGTTATACCGATTCGGTACTTTTTTGCAGTAGCGTTACCATTTTCCTATTTAAATAATGTGAGAGAGTCACACAATCGTTGCTAACAAAATAAATACCGCGTCTGTTAAATACATGCCTAACGCAGCGCAGCGGCAAGATTCGACTTTTTCAATCGTGTTACTCCTCGCACCGCCGGGCTTTCGTTCACAGGTCTCAGACTCTCAGTTCTTCATTTTCTTATATCGGCAAATGATGCCGCCGAGAAAGGGCATTTAAGAAGAAATTAGCACATAACCTTTTAAATAACATCACTTCCATCTCTCCATTTTCCATAGTTATAGTAAATAGTTTCCCCCTAGTATAGAAGGCGCAACGTGGAGCCAAGAACCATTTACCCAACTCCGCACTAAGCGTTCACGCAATTCAAAAAAATGTGTTGAGATTAGGCTCCCCGACAAACATGCAAGAAGGCGTTAGTAAGGTCAACCAATAGATGGAACAGACGAAAAAGGAAAGATTTAGTGATGACAACAGACAACCAACCGACAACAGGACCAAATCAACAAAAGAACATAAAAGTCACAGAACGACATGAAGATGATTCTTAAGAGCATCCTTAGACACATTCAGATAAAAGTGTTCAGCAATGCGGTTAACTGTTATACACATGCTTTTTACTTCCGTTCTACTAAACGTACGGCAGTGGTATTGTTGAAAAGGGTGCAGCTGTAGTTATGTATTTCAAAATACTAGTCTAAATAAATTGCAATGCAGGAGTGTGGAAGGAGGGCAATTTTAAAATTTTAATCATCAAATTTTGAATGAAGGAGTCATCGTAGATAATTTTCTCGCCTCCATAAACTCCGCATTAATCTAAGCTTAATTAATTTAAGCTTTATTTTTTTTTCTGAAACAGGCTCAGGTTAACCCGTTCTCTGTTGACGGTAATTATTGGTTAGGGTTATGTCTAGTGCTAACCCATTTTATTAACACGGTTAAGGTTAGCGCCAGGTTTTAATCCCTGTTTTAATGCCAATCGGTTAAGGAGTTTGTAAAATCATTTCTAATGACCTTTTGCTTCTAACTTCCGATCTAGTACACATTTTTGCAGCGAATCAACGCAAGAATGTCATGATATCAATGTGGGCCTATTTTTAGATCACCAAACAATATTTTGAAAATACCCCCTGAGAAAGCGGTATCTAATTTAATGTTTCTAAATCCCAATAGTGTCCTTTTCCCTCAACACATGTTGTAAATCTCATTCAGCTTATCTAAATCTATGGTGTGAGTGTTTTAGGTGAGTTTTCATTGCAGTTAAACTCAAGAGACTAATGGAAGTTCCTCCTTTTAGGACAATACTCCTTCTATTTGATTTAGTATCTTTCCTGATTCAAAATGCAGATTTAGGGACTATTAGGAAACTTTTTACTGTTTAAGTAATCATATAATAATTCATCTTTGCTTCTCCAGAAATTTAGGCATCGAGGTGCGTGATTTTGGCGCTAGTTGGAGAGATGGGGTCGCATTCTTAGCTCTTATAGATGCCATCAAAGCGAATCTAGTTAATTTGGCAGAACTGCGGAAAGCAACGAATCGTGCTCGCTTGGAAACCGCCTTTGATGTAGCGGAGGCTAAACTTGGCATTGCTAAGTTGTTGGATGCTGAGGATGTCGATGTTGACAAGCCGGACGAGAAAAGCATTATGACTTATGTAGCCCAATTTTTGCACAAATATCCTGAACCAAGGGTAACTTTGAACATGAAGTTTTATGAAATATTCAATTGGTGACAAAATTTTACTTGTAGGGAGCTGGGCGTGAAGGAGCGACCACAATACAGGAAGAGTATGAGGAGTTGCGGCAATGGTTAATCGAACGAACGAACTACTATCAGCCGATGATAATCAACAACTCATTCTCTCGCGACTTTAGCGAATACTTAATGGCCCGGACCGAAGTCGATGTCCGGTTATCTCTTTATAACAAAATTAAGAACCTCGTGGATTCCCAGGGTAGCTTTATGCAGATAACTAGGCAGTCGTGGGAAGAAATAGAGAAACTGTGGCATCGTCTACAGTATCAGATGTTGTGTTGGCTGTGGTTCCTAGATGCCGAACTTCCAGGAGAACTTGGCATCGTCGGTAAGTGGCTAGCTGAAGCGGAGAAAATGGTGTATCTAGATGATATACCTACTGCAATGAATGAAGAAACAGCGTCAATTATCAGCAGGAAACTGGAAGAACATAAAACTTTCTTTGCCGAACTCCCAAGAATTACCGAGTTGTTTGAAAAGGTTAAGAGGACATCTCCGATGCCAAAAGTTCCATTAGAGCAGTTGAAAACATTGGAACGCAGATTATTCGAGATCGAGCCGAAGGCTGCTGAACGCCGCATAAGGCTGAAATTCCTGGAACATAAGTGTTGCCTTATTGCGTTCCTAAATTTAGTGGAAAACAAATTAAGGGGATGGACAGGGAAGCACAGTTATGAGGACAAAGTCCAGCAAATACTGGAGCAGTACAAGAATTTCGTGTCTCGAAACAAGATCTTTCAAGAATTCAATAAAGCCTTGGTTGACATGCAGCAGGTGGTCGAGGAGTACAAACGCGACGGAAACATCTCTAGGAAGGAAGCTGTTGAAATAGACAAATTCATGAAAGACACTGAAGAGAGATGGAAGAGAGTTTCAATGGAGTTGCGCTGCTGCCAGAATACTCTGGAAGAGGTGCTTTCCTGTTGGAAGCAATGGAACACAACATCAGTAGAATTCGAAGAGTGGCTGGCTCTTGCTGAGAAGAAGGTGATGCAATCAGAAGATGAACGACTTGACTTTTTCCAGAGTATAAGCGTCTGGAAGGAGAAGTCCCAGAAGATGGCAGATTCAGTAAATTATTTGATAGCTTCCTGTGAAGAACGGATTTCTTGTAACCTCCGGGAAAAATATGTGAATTTAGTTGACAGATGGGAGCGCCTGTTTGCGAACACAAAGCAATACATGCATGCTGGGGATATAATCCGCTCCCGCCAGGAATTTAAATCCGGCTTGGAAAGGCTGAGCGTATGGCTGTGCAACGCTGAGAATGTTCTTGAAAAGCAGCCTCTGGGAACAACCGAACATATAAAGAAGTATGGTGAAGAGCTCCAGCAATTGTCTAGTGAGATCGACGATATTGAGGAGCTCTTCAAAACCATAAGTAAAACGTTCCAAGGATTAATTTCAGATCTGTCTCGCGACGAAGTTGAGAAAATGATGGGCACTCTCAAGAAGGAAAAGGAAAGCCTAGTTCGAGTGCGCGCTCAAATTCCAATTAAACTACACCTGTTCCACCAGCTATTGATTCAGCAAGAATCTCTAGAGTCTGGACAGCGAGAGATACACCAATGGCTAGATGAGGCCGAAAGTCTGTTGGGCAGCCATACATTAAATGGAGGGAAGGACCACATTAATGAAGAAATGACCAAGCACAAAACTTTCTTCTCCAGAACCTTGTATTATAAGTCGATGTTGGACAGCAAGAATAAAGTTTTTCAGAACCTCCTCAAGTCTGTTTCAACTGACAAAAGCATTGATACCAGTGACTCAACTAAAAGAATGCAGCAATTAAACGACAGGTTTGCGTATGTTATTAAACACGCTCAGCAGTGGGAACAAAGACTTCAAGAAGCATCACGTTGCTGGCATAATTTTAAAGAAAGTGAGCGAATTGTCAGCGAGTGGTTGATCAAAGCCGAAGTGTTGTTGCAAGAACGACATATCGATTCCAAGCATGCAGTGGATACACAAAAAATGTTCTTTGAGCATGTCAACGAAAGGTGGATGAATGACTTGGTGCAGACTGCCCAGGAACTGCTTAAGTGCCTTCCTCAGGATGAGCAGAAGTCCATCATTAGTACCGTAGAGAAACTTCAAGGCAAATGGCAAGAAATCTTATCACAAGCGCCTTTGCATTTAATGAAACTGGAGTTTCGTCTCGAGGAGACTACTTTCTACCAACTTATCAAGGAGGTTGACAAGGAGATTCACCTCGAGCAGCACGCCTTGAGTAGGAATGAGGACGTGGATTCAATTCTGCAACGCAATCAGAACTATTTCAAAACTCAGGGGGTGGTAAATAAAATTGAAAAGCGCCTTGAAAGTATGAAGCGAACAAGCGCAGCCTACAGTCACCACCAACCGAGCGATAATTCAATTTCGGACGCATACAAGAATGCCGAGAGGACTTGGAACAATGTTTCGGAAAGGGTTGAGGAAATGCGAAAGACACTCCAGCAGATTCCTGCACAATGGGACTACTACCGACAGAAGTTCAGTGAAATGGTCGCCTGGATGGACTTGGTTGACAAATCTTTGAAGAACATTGTCAATGAAGTTAACAACATGGACGAATTCGAAAAAGAACGGGTCGTCTTCCAGGTAGGTATAGCTTTAAGGCTTATTTTAGTGACTGTAAAATCTTCCGCTAATTTCAAGCAGCTCAGGGAGCTAGTGGTAATTACCTTTTTTGTATAATAAATTTTTTTTCCTAAAAATGTTCCGCGGTAAATTATGTTTATTTCCCATTTATTTAAGCATTAATTTCTTAAAATTTGAAACTTTCCAGAAAATTTGTCAAGAGGCTGATAACAAACGCGAAGATATGAAGTGGTTGGTCCGTACTCTAGACTCTTTGCTGTCTTACGCGACGGAGGATGAGAGAGTAGCAGAGCAAAAGAAACTAGAAGCGCTCATTGCCAGATACAAGAACTTAATCCCAACAATTGAGGTGACTATGGTGAAGACAGAAGTCTTTTCGAAATGTTACACCTATCGTCGAGAAGTCCATGAAGTTGTGTGCCTTTTAAACAAAGTGAAGGAGCAAACGATAAATGCTCCGCCTCCAGATAGTCTGGAAAAGGTCAATAAGATGATTCAGGAGCAACAGTATGCAATAAATCAGTTGGACCACCAACGAACTCACATTATGTCCATGTTGCAAAGAGGACGCGATTTAAGCAAGGATGTTCATGCCCCGTCTTTCGTTAGTACTGAAGTTAGGAACTTGGAATCTGGTTGGAATGAAGCCTACACTGAAACAGTAGAGAAGTTAAAGAGTCTAAAGGGAACTCAGTCAGTATGGAGCGAGTTCGTTGAGCAAAAGACAGAAATTGTCTCCCTCCTACAGAGTGCTGAAACAGAGCTGAGAGCTTTGACACCGCTCCAAACCGATCCCAATAACGTCAGCCAGGACCTGCAAACAAAACGTGAACTGAACACAGCTCTACAGCAGGCATCGCATCAACTGCTACCCAGGTTGCATGAATTGTGTGCAGAGCTAGCACCACTTGCTGCACCAGAGAAACGGCCGATTCTTGAAAAAGAAGTAGTTGAAGTTGAAAAGATGTTCTTCAACACTATGGAACATGTGAAGGATCGCGTGGGATACTTAGAAGATTACAGCACCAAGTGGAACAATTACAAAGTACGTTTGGCTGAGTTGCAGGAATGGGCCAACAAAGCGGCTCCTAAAATCATTGAAGCGCTTCAATCAGAGGACCTTACTCCGGAGGAGCGAGTTGTTAAAGCTACTGCCTTACGAGGTGTTCTTGCTGAGAAAATGAAACAACTTGACATCCTGGGTGGTGATGCAGCTGAACTGGCGCCGAAAGAAGGCAACATCATCGAAGCGAAAAGGCTAAAGGGAGAAATTTACAAATTGCAAGAGACTTTAAGTGCCATTAATAAAAATGTTGAGCACCAGACTCAAGCGGTAAAGGAAGATCTTGTGAATTGGCAGAGATATCAGGCGGGTATCCAAGAGATCAAGCCGTGGATAGAACAATGTGAGATGAAGGTGAATGCGATTATCCCAAAACCGATATCTCTCCAGGAAGCTGTGCAAATTCAACAGCAGGCTAAGCTGTTTGAAAACCAATGTCAGGAGCAGCTAGATAAATTGCAGGGTATATCAACAATTAGCCAACAAATGCTGTGTAAAACAAACGCCCCGGATGAACTAGATGCCATACACTCTAGATGGGTTGCAGTTCACGAAAGCGCCAAACAAACTACTTATAAGCTAGGCAAACTGGTTTCTAATTGGCAGTCCTTTGACGCCGAGGCCAGTAGACTTGAGTCGTGGATAGACAATGGTAACAGGATCATCGCCAAGCGCCCATCTTTGGTTAGCACGCCTCACGTGGATAAGCTTGAAAAAGAACTTTTTAAACTCAAGTCTTTCAATAATGAAATATCGGAACAACAAGCCAAACTAGTCACTCTCGGGCAAGCTTCTGATCAGATTGCAATAAACCTAGCTCCGGAAGGAGGAATCGGGCTGAAGGAGCGTGTTAACGCAATGAAAACGAAGTTGACTACTTTGTCTGAACAGACCCGAAGCAAAATCAACGAAGTATCAGACGCAATTATGGCTAGACAGGATTTTAATGCAAAAATTGCAAACTTTTCGAATTGGATGGACCAGTTGCAAAGTCAGATTGCGGATGTTGAAGAAATAACCCCTGAAAAGGTAGAACCCAGTTTGCATTTGGTTCATGCTCTTCTGCAGGAGCACTCAGACAAAAAGCCGAACTTCAGTGCAATCTATGATGAAGTAAAACAGCTTTCGTTAAATGCAATGCCTGAGGAAGCCAATGTCCTTAACGAATCGTATACCACTCTAGTGTCGCACTTCCAGGACCTCGAAAATAATATGCAGCAGAAGAAAGCTTTCCTTGAGAATTGGACTGAGCTGTTGGGATGGAGAAATGAGACCGAAAATCATTTGAATCACTTACGTCATCAGCTTGAAAAGCCAGAAAAACCGGATTTCAATGAGTTGGCCATAATCCTCGAGGAAATCGGGGACATTTCCAAAAGCCTGGTGTTTTGGAAGAGTCAAGCCAAGAAAATTGATGACAATCCAATGATTCATCTTAGAGATGCTTTGACAAGAAAACCTCTCAGCGCGGTCCAAACAATTAACGATCTAGAAAACAAGCTTGACAACCTGAAACTTCGGTCACATAACCAGAAAATAGCCATGGAGCAGACAGTGGAGAGAAAGACCAAGTTCCAAGAACTGGAGAAAAGCTTTGCACAAGGTCTGAAAGATAACAGATTGCGCTTGGATCAAATCCTTTGCCTTAAGCCGAATGCGCAAAATGTCGATCAGATTATTGCCGATTTAGTTGCCTTGAATGACGCAATACAAAAACAAGCTGACTTAAAGAACAGGATACATGACGAGGGAACAATTTTAATGAAGGAAGACATCATAAGTATGTCTGCGATCCAAGAGTCGCTTCTGGTCATGGATAAATGTTGGGACAGCTTGCAGGAGGAAATAGCTGACAGAATTCAAAAGTACAGCCTGATCAGTCAAGCGTTGAAGGAATATGCTGACGTTAAAGACAAGTTCGATAAGGAATTAAGAAAAGCTCAGGATATGCAGAAAGGCATACCTTTTCAGCCGAAGGATGAAGTAGAGCTTCATCAAGCATCCGAAAAGACAAAGAAGACGCTCGAATACATTAAGAAGTGCAAAGGTCTTTTGGACGAATTAGACCGAAAAGGTAACGGCGTCATTAAATCATTCGAATCAATCGAAGAATCAATTCCAAACGAAATCAATTCTGATATTGAAGCGTCTAAGCAGGCATGGCAAGACCTATACGATAAGACTGTTAAAAACGCCCATCTCTACGAAACAGAGGCCGTTATCTGGAATCAGATTGAAGAGGCTAAGAACGAACTGCTTCCGTGGCTATCTGAAATGAATCAATCGCTCTGCGATGCCGCTGACAACACTATAGAAATAGAATTTGGGCCTATTCGACTAAATAAGTATAGAGCTGAATTGCCTTCTTATATGGCGTTAAGAAACAGCATAGTGGATAAAACAAAGGAACTGGTGAAATTAAACAATGGTTTGGAGTTGCCATCCTTGATTGCTTTGAACCATCTATTATCTGAACAATTTGCTGAAGTGGAACACAACGCCGACCGCCTGGATACAGTTGCTCAATCATTCAACGATCAGGAACAAGATTTACGTAAGAGGATAAAAGCGGCGGGTGAGTCGATAAGCAGGCTTCGCGAATCCTTAATTAAATGTGATGACATGTCGGGTGACAACAGTAAAATAATTGATCGTCTTCAGCAGTCCAGGACTGTTAGGAATGAGTTGGATAACGTTGGGAATCTTATTGACAATCTCCGAGTGCGCGTAGACGAAATGAAAGCAGTCTATCCAACTTTCGGTGAGTCAATAATCCCTAAAGAGTTGAGCAACGTACAGAAACGGTATGAAGGTGTTCACCAGTACGCTCAGAAAATTGAGACTACTCTACTGCAGTTCTTAAGAAAATTCCACGAAGAAAAAGTTAGTATGCTGAAACGCATGATTGCTACTCAGAAGGAAAAAGTAGCCTGGTGTGCGCCAGAATCCTCCAGTGACAAGTACAACTTGGAAGTAAAAAAATCGTCACTTCATGAAGCACAGAAGAGTATCACTGACTGCGAGAACCGTCAAGCTGATGTTATTAAATCGTTACAAATGTTGGAAACTGTTGAATCACCGGAGCATTTGACTGCCTTAAGAAGTGAAGTTGAGGAGATAAATTGCAATATGAAGGATTTATGCACGCAGTTTTATAAGATCAAATGTATTTTGGATGAAAACGCAGATTTATGGAGTCAGTACGAAGCTGCCAACGAAGATCTGTCCATCTGGCTTCGAGATGTGGAAAGTAAATTTAAAATAGAGACCAGCAATCAAATCGATTTACCTCAAGTCGAGAAGAAGTTTAAGGAGCTTGAAACTCTACAGCAGGATATCGAAAGCCATAAGCCTACTGTCGACAACTTAGAAAAAACATCACAACTTCTGATAGAGAAAAACCCAGAGGCTAGAATTGGACAATTCGTCAATCATCTCTTACAGAGGTATCATATAGTGCGGAAAGGATTGGCGTCTTATATTGAAAAAGTTAAAAATGCTCAAAGAGCAAACGACAACTTTACTAAAGCTATGAACGATTGTGCGGAATGGCTTTCTGATGCAAAAATAGAGTTCAATGAGCTAGCTAGAATGGGATCACCTGGCTCGTCTTCTGCCACCGCTCAACAGCTGCAAGTAATTAAAAACTATATAAAGACGTTTGAAAATGGCCAAGTGTTGCTCAATAACGCGGTCGAGATTGGTGAAGCGCTGTACCCCTTGATTACACCAGAAAACCGTGAAAAGATCAGAGCTGAATTGCGAAAGCTGCGGGACAGTTTCGATTACCTAAGGGATGAAGCTAGTGCACTGTTGCAACAGGTGGAGGCAATTTTAATCCAAAAAACCTCTATTGAGGAGAGTTATTCACAGGTGTCTCAGTGGTTAACCGAATCAAAAGCCAAGGTTGGAAATGAAGTGGAACTATATCCAACCCTGTCGGCAAAGAAGGCAGCGCTACAGAAGTACAAGACCCAATTGCAGGAGATACACCTCCATAAAAATGCACTTAAGCAGCTTCAGGATAAGGCGTCAAACCTTTCAGATGATGAGTCTGAACGAAAGGCTGAAGAATCCATTCAAGAGTACAATAAACTTGCGGCTATTATATCAGAACGGATTGGCACGTGTCAGAACCACGTCATCAACCATGAAGCTTACGAGCAGATATTGGAGAAAGCCCAGGATTGGCTGAATACAATTAAGTCGGAAGCAATAGACATTCTGAATGATACCACTTTCGAAAAAGACGGTGCTGAAGAAAAACTGATTGTTGTCGAAAATTTGATCCAACAAAAGCCAGAAGGCGACTCTATTTTTGATACTTGTAAAAAACAATTAGAAATTGTGCTCATTCAGACACATCCAAGTGGCCATTCTGCCCTCCTTAAAAGCTTCGAGGATCCCAAGAATGCCTGGGACGAATTTATGTTGCTTTGTGAAGATTCCCTGGTCAAGCTTAAGCAACTCTGCAGTAAGTGGAATGAATTCGAAAATATTATAGAGGGAGTCGACTTGTGGATGAAGAACATCGAAAGCATCGTGAAGGACCAAAGTTTAAAAAGCACTGCGAAGGCCAAGGATGTACACCTAAACAAATTGAAAGAAATGTTGAAGGAAATAGAGAATCGCGGCCCTGCTATAAACGACTTGATGGATCAGGGTCGTGAGATTGAAGGAGAGACGGATTTGAACTTGAAGTTGTCACGCTTGAACACTCGTTACCAAACACTGAAAAATGTTTGCAAAGAGGCAATTACTAAATACGAGGGATATGTAAAAGACCATCTAGTATTTAATGAAAATTATGAAGACTTTAAGAAGTCCCTCCAGGAATGTGTTGATGACTTGGCGAAGAATAATGAAATTGTTGGCGACCTGACAATTCTGCAGGAGAGGCAGAAGAAGATTCGAGAAATGTCGGACAAGAGGATAAGCGACTCGACCACTTTTGAAGCTCTTATAGATGACGGCGAGAAATTGTACGGTCACACTAGTCCAGATGGCCGTGAGATCATTCGGCAGCAGTTGAGAAATCTGAGGACCATGTGGGACAACTACACTGACGACTTAAATTCTGCCACTCAGAAACTCGACCATTGCCTTTTGCAATTCAGCGAATTTACTATGGCTCAAGAGCAGCTTACAAAGTGGCTAAAAGATGTCGAAAAGGCCATGCAGAGCCATACCGAATTAAAAACGACACTTCAAGAAAAACGAGCTCAACTGCAGAACCACAAGCTGATGCACCAGGAAATTATAACCCACAACGCACTTGTAGATAATGTTTGCGATAAAGCACAATCCTTGGTTGATCAAACCAAGGACATTTCATTGAATACGTACCTGCATTCCATCAAGCAGCTATTTCAGAATATTGTTAGGAAATCTGAAGAGCTGTTGGGCAACTTGGAAGAATGTGCTCAACTTCATAGCGATTTGAACAACATGTTGTCTTCGACAAAAGCATGGATTGCTGTTGAGAAAGGAAAGGTGTTGGATTGTGACGACACCTACGGCGAAAAATCAGATATTAAGCGCAAGTTGGCAACCTTGGAACAACTTGCAAAAAATAAAACTTATGGGGAACAACTGTTAAAAGACGTTCAACGGCAATTCGAACAAGTTAAGAAAAGCACTTCCCCGAAAGGTGTTATTGTGCTCGAGAAGGAGCTTACAGAGATTGAAACAACTTTCAACAGCCATTTCGATGACATTGAGGGAATTCAGGGCAAACAAAACAGTGTTCTAAACCAATGGAATGCATTTGAGAAATCATTGGATGGTTTAACAAAGTGGTGCCGTGCTGCTGAAAGTGTGTTCCGCGAGCAAGAACTTCAGTCATCCCTTGATGATAAGATTGCGCAATTGGAAACGTACAAAGAACAGCGCGAGAAGATTTTACAGAAGGAAAGGGAGATTGACGCCTTTGCAGACAGCGCTCATGCATTAATTAACAATTGCGGAGCAGATCGCCTGAAGACACTTACATCTCAGATAACTAATCGGTACCACCTCTTGCAAGTATTGAGCAAAGAAGTGGTCAATCGATGGCAGTGCATGGTCGAGGATCATCAAAACTACGTAGATAAACTTAAGGAGATTGACTTGTGGATGCAGCCAATCGAGAAAAACTTGGAAATAGCACTTAAAGAAGAACCAGCTAAAAGTGCCAACATTCTGCAGTTGCTTCTGTCTGAAAAAGAACAAGCTGAAAATCTGCTCTCCTCCTTGAACGTTCTCGGTGAAAAAGCGCTACCAGAAACCTCCACACAAGGAAGAGAAAAAATTAGGCAAGAACTCCGAGACATTCGTGATCGGTGGGACAGACTCGATGAAGGTATTAAGAACTTGCAGAGACGTCAGGAAGCACAATCCATTCAATGGTCTAGCTATCAAGACAACCTAAATCAGACGTTGTCGTGGCTTGATTCGGTCGAAAAACTGTTTCAAAATGAATGCCCCAGTACGTGGACGTCCGCTCAAGAGATTCGCTCGAAAATTTTCAAATATAAAGGAACCATGCAAGACATAAACTCGCACAAACGGGTGATAGAAGCAGTCAACGAAAAGGCAAATGCCTTCATAGAGAGTAGCGCTACAGGAAATGTTGAAGAAATCCAGAAAACTGTGGACGACATTAACTTTCGATATGGAAAAGTTTGTGATGTTAGTAACAAGTTACTCTCGCAGCTAGAAGAAGCTTTTGATGTCTACCAGCAGTTTAACGAACTCCAGAAAACCCAGCAGGACTATCAAAAGAATCTTTGGGATCGGTTAACTGGCTATTCAGATTATACGGGTAACAAGGTGGCTCTTCAAGCCCGCCTGATAAAGGTTGCTGAAATCCAGGATTCTCTTCCCGAAGGGGTCATGAAGCTGCAGGTCCTTTCTGAACATATCGAGAAGAACGCAAACGTAATTCCAATCCGCTCGAAAGAAGCGATGTCCCGTGATTTGACAAATTTGCACGCCGATTTCGAGAAGTTTGCTGCTACTCTTAGTGATGTGAAGAGCACGTTAGAAAATAGGCTTCAGCAATGGAATGATTATGAACTGAATCTTGACCGACTGATTGCGTGGTTGGTAGAAGCTGAGGACAGTCTTAAGAATTACTCGCCGAAGGCTACGCTTGAAGAGAAAGTGGAGCAGCTTAACAGATTCCAGGTATGTATGTTGGCTTTTGTTAGTAGATGACTTAAGTGCACCAAGAAATTAATTGAACGGACTCTTTTTTACTTATAATCTTTTGCAGGTCCTGGTTGTGAATCTACGTCAAAACGAAGTCGAATTTGAAAAGATGAAGGACGACTCCTCAGAGCTAATTCAAAGCAGTGGAGAAACCCGAATTGCTGTGAATGTGCAGCAAGTTACGTCCAGATTCCAGTCAATCCAGAACACTGCCAGAGAGATCCTAAAAAAATGCGATCAATCAGTTCACGACCATCAGCTTTTTAACGACAAGTACAAACAGTGCTCAGACTGGATATCGACTGCATGCGCTAAATACTCTGAATTATGTGACTTATCTGGAGTAGGCTCTCGGGAAGATCTAATCAAGAAGCAAGTGTCTATACAAGAGCTCCAAGCACAACAAGCTAATGCGACTGTTTTACTAAATACGGCTGTGGAACTAGGGGAGAAATGCTATCCAACAACGGCTGCAGAGGGTAGAGAAGCCATCCGCACTCAGCTGGAAGAACTACAGCAAGCCTTTGAGAAACTCTTCGATAACCTAACTAGTACAGCTCGCATGATTCAAGCCAAGGTTTCGAAATGGTCGGGCTTCGATGAAATTGCTGATAAGCTACAGATTAGGCTAACTTCCATCGAGAAGCAATTGCCCCCTGAAATTGAACTTAAGACGACTCTCGACGAAAAACGCGCTAAGCTACAAGTTTATCGAGACATATTAAATGACATGCATAACCACCAAGTGGAGCTAGTAAATCTCCAAGAAATTGCCAACAACCTCCCGGAGAAGACAGAGTACGTCGAACAAAGATTGGCAGCTCTCTCTCAGCAATTCAATAGGCTGCACAAGCGAGCACAGGTCTTCGTAGAACGCTATGAGGGAATTGTAAGTGATCATCAAATCTATTGCAAGGCTGTAATGGACACTCAAGAATTCATTGAAGCAACACATAACACAGTGGATCTTTGGGGAGATTTGGACTTGGAGAGAGTGTCACTTCATACAAACCTCGACAGGTTAAAGAACATGCAGTCAAATTTAGCAGACGAATTCCCGAGAGTGGCACAAGTACGTGCGCTGGGCGAGAAAGTGATTCCTGGAACAATGGAGTCAGGTCAAGTAAATATACAGTCACAAATTGATAATACTCAGCAGGAGTGGGAGGGACTACTTTCTGCAATTGTCACCACCATTGAGTCAATTGAAAGTCGATTGCAGCAGTGGACGGATTATGAGAAACTTCGAGAAGAGTGTTTGACATGGATCCGCCATACAGACAGTAAGCTTCACGCTATTGACTTGAAGGCTTTACTAAATGAGAAAAAGAATCAACTTGAGGCTATAAAAGCACTTCAGGGAGAGGTCCGCGCCAAGGAGCTGGAGATTGATAATGTTTCTGAGAAAGGTCAACAGTTACATAAGGGCCCTGCGAGCATCAGAACGTCACAAATCAATGAGCTAGTTTTAAAATATCAACAAGTTTCGCATAAAGTGAAGGAACTGAATAACAGATGGCAGCAGTACGTGACTAGTCATCAGGAATTCGATAACCAGATGGAAGAGTTGGCACAGTGGATGGACTCGATCAGAGATAAATTGAATTATTGCTCTGATCTGAATGCTACATCCCAGAAGGATTTAGAAGGCAAGCTAGCTGCAATCCAAGAAGTTATTTTGCTCAAAGATGAAGGATCTGGGAAAATCCAAAGTCTTGTCGAATTGGCGCAAATTGTCCTTGCAAATACTGCTCCAGCAGGGCATGAACCAATTAATAAAGCGGTTGCTAAAGTACAGGAAGATTGGTCCACGCTCGCACTGAAGATGATCGACGCCAAGGCTAACCTCGACGATTCAATCAACCAGTGGAGCGGCTTTCTGGAGCAGGTACAAAGCGTTAAAAAGACGGTTGATTGGTTGCAAAACATCCTTAAGGATCTCTCTGAGTTACAAACAACAATGACTGAGAAACGAGCGCAGCTGGACCGTATTAAGGGTATTGAGGAAAAGGTTCGCTTGGAGAAGATTGACGTTGATGCTTTAAGTACCCAGGCAAATGAAATGTTGGCTAGTGGTCAACAGAGTCAAGCCGCCTTCCAAGCCCAGAGCATTCTAAACAAATTTAACGAAATAGCTGATGCTACACGTAAACTCTTGGCCGATCGAGAGGAACAGTATCGTGATCATCGGTTGTACAAGGAAGCCTGCGATGATTTGATCAGCTGGATTAGCAGGGCTAGAGAAAAGTTTCCGTCACTGAGGCAGAGCAGTTTAAGCGACAAACTGATCATCGAGAACGCAGTTGCAGCTACAGAAGCATTGCTAAACAAACAGGCTCAAGGAGAGCTCCTAGTCGAGCACTTGATCCATACAGGTGAGCTTTAATACTGGCATTAATTTTGAAATAATTGTGTACTTACGTATTTTTTTGCTTACTTTTTCCTTTGAATAGGTGAAGTTGTCTTGGCCAGTACATCACCCCAAGGGCAGGAAATTATCCGGAATGATATCCGTTCTTTACGAGACAGCTTTGAGAGTCTGTTTAGAGAAATCATCCAGCAAAAGGAACAACTGGAAGTGACATTGGTACAATGGAGAGACTATAAAGAAGAATATGAGCGTTTGCTGGAGTGGTTACAGCAAATTGATATCTTAGTAAAGAACCATAAGTTGAACTTATATCCAAATGTGCAAGAAAAGGAAAAACAGGCCAATGATATGCGTGAGATCATGGACAAGCTTGACAAAGGGAAGGACGATATCGAGAAATTTAACCAATCAGCTTCAGGGCTCTTGGCCTCACATCTTGACTCTTATATTACGAACCAGTTACGTCACTTGAACTCTATGTACCAAGTGCAGGTAAATCTTGCCAAAGACGTCCTTAAGAAGGTCGAGACCAATCTTGAACAACATAAGGAGTTTGAGAACAATTTGCGTGATGCCCAGAAGTGGATAGAAGATTCTAAGGAGATAATACGAGAGTGTAGCGAAGCATCTGGCACCAGTTCCAAGGAAGTCCTGCAAACGAATCTATACAAAATTCAGGAGTTAATAAGCAAACGAGAGCAGGGACAGAATCTGGTCCATATGACCATAAATAATGGTGAAAAAGTGCTCAGAAATACAAGATCTGATGGACGTGAGGTGATTAATGCCCAACTAAAAGAGCTGCAAAACGACTGGGATCGGCTTGTTAAGAAAATGTCAACGGCCAAGGTCCATTTGGAAACAAGCCTTTTGCAGTGGGCTGACTACAGTTCCAGTTATTTACAGTTGCAGCAGTGGATTTCGGACAGAGAAGCAAAATTACAACAAGTCTGCGAACAAAAAGTTGCAAAATCTAAGGGCCAACCTGGTCTCAGCTCTGGGCTTAGTGAGCGTAAGGCAAATTTAAGGCAGACCAACAACATCGTACAGGATATCGTATCCTTCGAGCCAATGATTCAGTCTGTTGCTTCTAAAGCTTCAGATTTGCAGCAAGGGGCTCCTGCAAGTGAGATTTCAAACAAGTATGAGACACTAAGCAAGCAAGCAAAAGATTTATATGAAAAACAGAAGACTACTATCGAGCAGCACCAAGCTCTTATTGATGCTGGAAATGAATTCGCTCAATGGTTGAGGAACGCTAAGGAACGTTTAAGTAAGTGTGCCGAACCTACTGGTGATAAGGAAGCATTGGCCAGCAAGACCCACCAACTCACGATTCTCGAGAGCGAAGTTCCAGAGGGTCAAAAAAAATTGGAAAAGGCTCTGCAGCAGGGCGAAATTGCTTGCAGAAACGCGGAGCCTGTGGATAGGGAGATTATCGAAGAGGAGGTTGCTCTGCTTCAAGAGGAATTTGATGCTTACGTCGAAGCTCTAAAGAATGCTAAGGGTTACCTGGAAGTCGGAATTGTCAAATGGACCGATTACCAGGACCAATATAGTGAGGCTTTGGAGTGGCTCACTAAGACTGAAGCACTGGTCCAGTCCTACAACAAACTTCAGGATAGCTTGCAGCAAAAAAAGCACGTTCTCGAGGAATTCCAAGGACACTTGCAAACTTTATTTGACTGGCAGAAAGAGCTAGATCGTCTCAATGTGAAGGCTCAAATGTTGTTGGAGACGTGTGCCGACACAAGGATTAGCAATGCCATAACGCAATTAACCACGAAGTATAATGCGTTGCTAACGTTGGCAAAAGAAGTCATGCGGCGACTAGAACTACACTACCAGGAACATCAGCAGCACCATTCGTTATATGAGGAATGCCAATCTTGGATTGATAAGACCAGGGAAAGGCTTAATGATTGTCAGACAATTCCGAGCACTTTGAATGAGGTCCAGATTAAGTTGAACACGATTAAAAATCTTCGACAAGGCTTTGAACAAGGCCAGAATAAACTTCGCTATCTTCTCGAGCTTAAGGAAAAGGTAATCATGAACACAGAACTGAATGGGGCGGCTAAGATACAAGAGGACACTGAGGCTCTGAAGCAGGATTATGAAAAACTTTTGGGCGACATTAACGAGGTTAAGCAGAAGTTAACGAACAGAGCCACTCAACTGGAGGAGATATACAAGCTCCACAAAATCCTTATTGAGTGGTTGGAAGAAGTTGAGCCTAACGTTCGGACTAGCGAAGAATTCCTTAACGATCTCAGCGAGAAACGCACCGCTCTTGAAAAATTTCGGGTTATTCAACGTGATATAAACAGCCATAGTGATATTATCGAAAAGATTAAGAATCGCTTACATAACGATACACACTTGGACAAGAATGACTTCACAGAAGGTTTGATGAAATTCGAAGCAATTCAGGAAATCGTTGGAAATGCCATAGAGAACCTGGAAAACCAAGTAAATAACCATGAGAAATATAAGCAAGCGCTGAACGAGGTACAGGATTGGTTGCGAAAGACTAAAAATGATATTGAACAATGTTCTGATTCGCACGGTGAAAAAGATCAGGTAACTGACAAAGTAAGTAAGTTGAATGAAATCGATGCCTCAATGGAAGATGGAAAATCTCTACTGGAGGCAGCGGAGGAACTCAGCCAAAATGTGATTGCCACTAGTGGTAGCGAAGGGCAAGATATCGTCACTCAAGAGACTAGACAACTGAAATCAGAGTGGGAGAATCTTCGAGCGGCATCTAGAAATGCTCGCAACAACCTGGAGTCATGTCTATCTTCATGGATCGACTTCCTAAATAAATTTACGAGTATCAGCAAGTGGATCGAGGAGATGACAAAGAAGGTGCAAGAGACGAGTGAATCTGAATGTAAGACTTCAGATGATCTGGTCCGCGCGAGGGTAAGTATATACAAGAGCTAGGCATTTGTGACTAACACGCATGAATAATTGTTCCACTTGGGAATTCTAGAAATTGCTGGAAGAAGTTCAATTCGAAAATGACGCAGTTGAAGACCTCAACGACGTCTGTGAAATTCTCATGGAACATAGTGCCTGCTCCAGGGTCAGGGATCAAACTGTCAAGGCTCAGGCGAACTACACCAAACTGCTCACAGCAGCACAAGGTAGGTATTACCTTTATTTTGTATCTTCCACCCTGGTAAAAACCGGCACTGTTCCTCTTACCATTCGTTGAATAAAGTAGAAAGGTATGTCACAATGTGGTAGCGTGCAATCCGATTTTATCCTTGCATAAAGCAGGGTTGAAATTGCGAGACTGCGCGGCACGAAGGGTCAATCAATCTTGTGACTTTCTTACTACTTGAAAATAATCAACCTTTGCAACAAGCGAAATCGTAGTGAAGATTGATTTACTTTTTGACGGTTTGCAGGACTCGTAGCTAAGGTGGAAAAGAACCTGTCAGACCACACTGAATTCCTAAACTACAGAAAAGAAATGAATAATTGGATAAGAAGGGCATACGAAGTTCTTGAAGACTGCAGTGGTGCTGGCGACTTGAATGATATTCTCACCCAATGCGAAACGGTCAATGTAAGTTTTAATCCCCTTTACCAGATAATGGGCCGTATTATGAGTGTCGATTGTCGACTGAAATCGACTCCTAATAAAACCTACATTAAAAAATGTTCAAAAGCTTTTGTTGTTGATTCCAATTAATTATCATTAAAGGATTGGATTTTCCGAATTTTTCCTAAACTCTTTGTCCTAAGTTGAAATATATTGACTTGTCGATTTCAATCGACAGTCGACAATCGACACTCATAATACAGCCCAATGCTTCTTTCCGGTCTTTTTTTCTTGCAGTCTTTAAGCAGTCGCTTACCGGAGGGACAGCATCTTCTAGGAATGGTTAAAGATGCCTTTACCAAGGCAACAAACGTAATGCCCGAAGATAAACAGCTGCAGCTGCGCGAGGATATGACGAAAGTGCGTGAAGATTGGGAAAGCCTCAATTTGGCGGTGAAGCAAAAGGTAGGGGATTTAAAGCAGACACAGAATCGTTGGTCCGATTTTGGGACGAGCAAACAGCGCCTTGAAAAATGGTTGAACGAGACTGAAGCAGCGTTACAAGTAGTCACCGACACTAAGGGAGAATTAAGTGAGATGAAAACACTTTTGGAAAGATACAAGAGCCTTGAAGGAGATATACATCAAAAAGGAGCAGACCTCCAGGCCTTAAAAAATGAAGCCAAGGATTTGGGCGCAGAAACTGATGGAGTACATCACCTATGGGTTCGTTGGGACAAGTTGAATAATGATTGCAGTCTCAAGATCAAATCAATCGAGAATGAGATTTCTGATTACAACGGATACCATCAGTGCCTCCAAGATGTCGAGAAGTGGTTACTACAAATATCTTTTCAACTAATGGCTCATAACTCTTTATTCATCTCGAACCGTGAACAAACTTTGGAGCAAATAAAACAACATGAGGCTCTTCTGGAGGAGATCCAGAAGTACCAAGCCAATATCGATGACTTGAATTCGAAAGGTCAAGGTCAGATCGAACGATACCAGACAAAGACACCTACAATAAAAGACACTATTGAGGCGCAATTGAAAAATATTCAGGATAGCTACAACTCTTTGTTGCACACTTCTGTTCAAATTAAGAATAGGCTCCACGAGTCACTTGCTAAGTTCCAGGAGTATGAGAATACCTTGAATAGCATCATGAAAAACTTGGAAGAGTACGAACCAATTATTCAAACGGAGCTGGACACACCGGCTACAAATTTGGAAATGGCCCAGAATCAGCTAAAATGCGCTCAGGTGGGTACACGCGCTAGGCTTCCGAAGTTGCACATAGTTCTAAATACTCTCTTCTGATCTTAGAATTTGCATAACAAACTGCAACTAGAGAAGTCGCGACTAGCTTTGGCTATTCAGGCATGCGAAGCTGCTACAGCATCCATTAGTCGCCCAAGCTCCCCATTGGAAACTGCCATGCACCCCATCCCAGAACGAGAACTAATAGTGAGGGCGAAACTGGAGGATCTCATTGATCAGGTATTGGAAGATCTAGTTTAAGATATGCATGTGTGCTTAAACTGGTGCTCCTAGTGTGTGGTGTGTATAGGAACGTCTGAATATATGGGAGAAGTTGAGTGACTGAAATATTAAGATGGCTTTTATGTTTGTGTCGTTTGCATTTGATTTTCATTTTGGTAGGGGCGCATTAATTGGTAATTTTATTCAATTTTATATTTAAAATAAAGCACAATAAAACCTGCCCTTCTTTCAACATTTTTCCTTTTTAATTTTGCTCAATTTCTCATTTAACAATTCCAAAAATTTAAAATTTGGCAAAGTAATTGTCATGCTTGCAACTAACGCTTGTGCACTGTAAATAGCGAGCTCTTACTAAACACAATCGGCTTCAAGAAAGTTGACAATTTCCAAAGCATTTGGGAAATCTCAACACGAGCGACCAAAGTAACCAGTTGCATGCGTTAATAGTCAAGGTAAGGAGGTTTTCGAGCAAATAACATCGCTACATTGAGAAAAGCCGCGCAGTTTAACTCGCCTATGCTGTTTCTTATGATTTCGGTTTTAAGAACTAAATTGCTTTCAATTTTCGAATAGATACAATCTCATTTGGATGGGCTATTGGCAACTGTTAGCGAACTGGAGCAGCAACAAAAGCAGAGAGCAGAATTGCAGGATTGGATTAGGAAACAACAGGGCTGTGTGTCCGACTGGGCTTCCAGACCATGTAAACTTCGTCCAGAGGCTGCTAAGCAAGAATTAGTAGCCATGAATGACATTTTGGGCAGTATTGGAGATAAACGTTCCCAGCTGATGACTGATATGACTGGTTCATGTGAGTGTTTTAAGTATTTAAAATAATTCCCACGCTAGTAGTAGAGCTAGCTGAGAGGCAGTCTTGCAGAGTTACTCACTCTGTAGGCACGCTCGATTCCTGTAAAGGGCACGGCGATTTATTTGGGTACTACTGACGAGAATTGTATTTGCGAAGTTACTGAGATGTTGCACAGTGAAATTTTATATTAAATATTGTGAATTAAATTGCAACATTTGTCAGATTATATAAATAATTTCTAATTTCCTCTTCCCCAATAATTTCGCCTAAGTTATGCTGTGAGCATTATAAAGTTGTACCTTGAGCTTAGGCAAAACCTTAAAAAAACCATTTTCATTCGGAACGAACCAAAATGGTGGCATCTGCTCATGTTCCTCTTTTGTATTCTCTCAATACCACGATTTAATATCCTTTTGTTTTGTTTACAGTTGCAGACGAAGATACCACGGAGCTAGAAGACCATCTGGATCAACTCGAGTCTGAGCTGATGGATGCAATTGCGAAGAAGCAAAGTGGACAGAACATCATCGATAACTACCGACAAACGTTGCAAGGCATCCAGAATTGGTTCGATAACCTCATCAAACGCATGGACGTATTGGATAAAGGAAGTGGTTTGAATTGTGGTCAGAAATTGGCTGCAATATCAGAAATTAAGGCAGAATTCGGGGAGCAAGGACCTCGAAAGATGAATGATCTGAAAACAAAAGCTGTCAATGTTTCTGAAATTATTAGCAACTTGGATGGACAACAAGTCGAAGAACAAATGAAGTCCGTGGAGCGGCGATATAATGACTTGGGAAAGCGTATCGAGCGAAAAGCTCAACTACTTGAAGTAACCAACAAAGGCGTTGAGTCGGCGAGGAATGAAATCGACCAAGTTCAGAACTGGGTTAGGGGCAAAATCGAAGAAGTTCAGGCCCGGCCAACTATAGGCTATGAAACGAAATCGGCTGAAGCTCGTCAGCAACAAGTCAAAGGCATGCTGAAGGATGCCGAAGCCAAACAGTCGCTGGCTGAAACTTTGGAAAAGAGAATTGCCAACATGCAGCATGAATTAGAACCCGTAGAGTATTCTCAACTTGAGTCAGCGCTGCGTAATCTCAGTGGTGACCTTAAAAGCCTTTTCGGACTGCTGAAATCAGAAGTCGAAAGAGCTCAAGAGGCGGCGAAGATACGTAAACAGTTTGGAAACGACTTGGAAAAGGCGCGAGGTTGGCTAAAAAGCAAACTGTCAGAAGTGCGTAAGGCCGTCGGATTTCAACCGCTGACTTCAACCAGTGTAGAGAAGGAAATACAGGCAAACAAGAAGCACGAAGATGACATTAAAAACTTCCAAGATAACGTATTAAGTGATGTTGTACGTCAAGCTAACGGCATCCTTAGGGAATGTCCTGATGAAGAAAGGAAGGAACTTCAAGACCTTGTGAGCGAGATCAATTCTGATTATGTCGTACTGAAGGACGAGAGTGCGAACAAACTCAAAACTTTATCCGATCTTCTACAAGGACGAAGGGAATTCGAAGATGACATTCAAAGGATAAAGGACTGGCTGAATGAGGCCGAAACAATAATCTCCGGGGAGTTACGCATCACCAATTTGCCCATTATGGAAGAGCAGTTGGCCAAGTACAAGAATCTGGGAAATGCAGCAAGGGAAATGGGAGATACGATAGGCGAAATTACTGAGCAGAGCAAGGCAATTGCCCTCAATATCAGTAATGCGGACAAGCTTAAATTAAATGAACAAATTAAGAGCCTTAAGGATAAGTATAACAAGCTGACGCAGATTATAAGCGATCGCTGTAAGACCTTGGAGGACCACATCAAGAAATACAAGGATGCCAAGGCGAGATTGGCAGATTGCATTCAGTTCTTGAACAGCGTGCAACAGCGGTTGCGTGAACTCAATAAGCCAATCGGAAGTAGAATCGAAGACGTTCAGGATCTGTTGAAAGCATACGAACAGATTCTGGCCGAATTAAAAGAGAGTAAAGCCCAAATGGTTGATCTCCAAGTTGAATATCTGCCTGAGTTGCAGAGTATCCTCGCGCAACAGGACGAAATGACCAAGCTCATTGAAGATCAACTTGCTCATCTAAGACAACTTTTACTGTTTCGAGAGCAGTTCATAGCCCTCATAAATGAGATCATCGCATTTATTGTAAAGTATACCGATACCATCACAGAAATTGAGCAGTCCGCAGAATCATTGGAGGAAAAAATTAAACAGTACGATAATGTCATTGTTAAGATACAGGAGTGCGAAGCTTTGTTAGCATCAGCTACGGATAAAGGACAGAAGATCGCATCAGAGGGTACAGCGGCCGACAGGAACAACATCACCGAACAGCTGCAATCTTTGAAAAACCAACTCCAGAATTTGCGGAAGGCAGTGGAAGCACAACGACAAAAACATCAGATTACCCTGGAACAGCACAAAAAGCTGGCGAATGAATTGTCTGAAATGCTGGATTGTCTGCATCAGATAGAAGGTGAAGTGAAATCGCGACCTCTTTTAGACAGAGATCCAGATTCTGTTGACCACGAACTTCAAAAACATTTTGCTCTAGCCCAAGGAGTCGAAAAGCATTTAGACAAAATAAAGGAGATCAGTGAACGTTCTCAGATAGAACCTGGGCTACCAAGTTCACTGCTGGAAATGATCTCTGAAGGTAGATCACTTCTGGCGAGTCTTCCTAGTGAACTAAGTGATCGGCAGAAGTACCTATCTAACAGTAAGCAGTTTAGGTTAGATTACATGAACTTAGTGATGAAATTTAATGCGTGGATTCATGAGGCTGAAGTACGCCTACAAAATGGGCAGCACGGAATTGACTACGAGAATATCCTAAGGGACTTAGAGGAGCAAAAAGCATTCTTTGGTAACGAAACTCCTATCAAGAATCTCGTCCATAAGCAGATTCAAGAAGCAGCTGACGCTATCTGGCCGTCCCTCAACAGCTTGGAGCAGGATGAGCTGTCCCGTGAACTACAGCACCATCAGCAAATTCTGAAAAACACTTTAAAGTCCGCTAAAATGCAACAAACATTGCTAGAGCAGGAAGCCGACAACTGGAAGGAGTACTGCAACCACTACAAAAAGGTCAAAGCGAACATAGAACAGACCGAGGTTTCTGACGAACCTATTAAAAATTTAGCCGGACTGCATTTTAATCTCCAGAAGATTACGCACGCCTTGAATAACATCCAGGTAAGCCATTTTAGATTCACTTCCTACTATTCAGAAATACACTGATGGAGTGGTTGTAACGATACACAATTGAAGAAGGGTGGAATTAGTAATGGGTGTGCTATCATAAAGTTAGAACTGGAAATAAGGATTGATATTTTACTCTTTACTCGGTTGGTGGTTGATTAGCTAATGCACTTATGAAACTTTTTTGAATACTTCATTAAGTATTGACGCACTTGTATGATACGCATTACTCGAATCGCTTCTTTGTTCTGAACGCTACCGCGCAGTGAATTCTTAAATCTACATATGTTTTCTGCTTTAACGAGATGTAGTTAAATTTTGTTATTAGGAGAAATCCTGGTATGGTGGCATTTATTTATTTAACGTTGCGCTATTGTCTTTTCCTGCTTTATTTATGTAAGTAAAAGGATTTTACCCCAAATAAAGTAGAGATATGATGCATGAGACTCCAAAAGTAAAGAATACGGTTTATTGAGTCTTGTGGTGCAGAAAGATTTCTGTAGGTAAACTACTTACTTCGTGTAATTCCGGAAGTGGATTCTACTTTGGGCCTTGTATCTTATGTTGCCCTTCCCATTTTGAGGTTAAGGAAATTTAAATCATTTTGCAACATTTCATTGTTGTAAATTAGATCTTGTTGACAAGGTCATTGTTGTAACTTATTATTTGTGGCTCCAAATTACTTAGCCTTAACTACAATACCGCAGTAAGTATTCTGTTATGTAGTAGGACGTTTTGGGTATGGCGCTCATTTACTGAAGGTTGAAGTCTTAAGGGCTATTATTTGTTTCGAATGGGAATCGAACTCTACACCTCTGTATTAGGGGTCATGTACAGTACTTATTGCGTCTGGCGTGTGGCCCTTAATGTAGGAAAATATGAGAATGCTTGGAAGCTTTGAACGGTGCACTCTATACTCTATTTATGGCGGTGTTCAAGATACTTTTGGAAAACAACCCGTGAACTTTATAAGGCTTTTGATGTTGCTGACATTGTGAACTTTATTAAATCTAGTGGTTGGGCTGAAATGGTTAGAACACGTCTTTGGAATGAGTACCACCTGGGCATCAAAAGTGGACCATGAGAAAAAGTCGGAGGATTCCACGAAGTGCGACAGATCTCGTCTGGGTTCGGATAGATGCTCTGAAAAGATAGCTGAGGATTAGCGAAGAAGAGGCCAAAATTATAAATTAAGAGCGGGTTGTGTGGTGACTGTACATTTAAAGCCTTTGGGGACAGAATTAAGCCAGTGGTGGTGTCTGTGACGCCTGTTTTCGCGCAAATCGAAGAAGAAAATATACCGAGTTGCAATAAGATTTGTTATTTTTTGTTTCGGGAGCCGAGGTTCTAATAAAGCAACAAAAACTATTTTTGTTGAATGTTTGAGTAGAGAGTTCCAGCTCTACTTATGGTAGAGTCCGAGAGGGAAATGGAGTACATAAAAGGGAAGGGTGAACTATGAATTAGTAAAACTCTTCACTGATTCATGGCTAATTTCATAAAATCGGTAAACTTATACCACGTACACATGCAGGGTTGAAAAATCCAGGTGAGATTGGGTTGAAATTTCAACCCGCGTATTTGTGAACAGAAGGTTGAAAGATCAAGTTGAGATTGAGTTCAAGCATGGTTGAGATCACAGTTCATAAAAGCTCGAAATTGAGCGCCTTTTATAAAAAAAAAAAAGTTTAATTTCCAAATTCCTACTAAAGTACAGATAGTTCCAAAGCTGTTAAAGCTAAAAATGCTCCACCAAAAAATAATTCAAAAAACATTAAATTTCAACTCAATTCGACGACCTAACCCGCGTATACAAACCACTTTCGTTCGTCATTTCAACTCGACCCAAATAGCAAAGCTTAGTCGAGTCGAGTCAACTTGATCTCAACTCAATCTGCGTTTACATGAGCTTTAACCCTGGTTCAACCCAGGTTCAACTCTGCATGTATACGTGGTATTGGATGGTTTGGTCCAGAGTGCACAATCACCAGATGCTAAAATTATCCTGGAGGGAGACCTCGAAGGAGAAACGCGGATGACGCAGTCTGCGCTGGCTTTACGATGCGAAAAGAATTTCGTGCCTTGCATGTCATTAACTGGCGAGAATGTACTCAAAATCACAAGCTTTAGAGAGATGAGCATTATTATTATTTGCTAAATTTGTGGCTTAATCTGATTTAAGAAAGCTAAGAAGTAACCGTTTGTAATCTGAGGGTCCTAGCAAGGGCCATAGTATTAGACTCCGAAAAATTTAAAAAGCAAATGCAAGTATTACTTGGGTTTATATAACATATAAGTATTTCAGACCTTCATAGCAAAATAGTCGAAAGCTACATTACATAATAGTTTCGGCAAGGAGTCATTTTGTCCAATCCAAACTACCGCCCGGAATCCTTCTGTCGTAATTCAACACAACTTTATAATACAGGGTAAATTTATTTCTAGGGAGAAATTACCATATTCCCAGCAAACAAAGAGAAATATAATGCATTGCGGCACATAAGCTTTACAAAATGCATGACACAGGCCATGTCTGCAGGTTCTGCATTTCTCATAATGCGTTAAAAACGAATTCCTAGAGCGTTTTAGAAATACCTTCATAAATGCATCTCTATAAGTTTCGCTATGCCTTAAAAAACTTCAAGAAAACATTATACCATGAAGTATTTTCTACAGAACGAAGACCACAAAAAATAAAATTACGTATATGTTTTCTTATTTGTACTCCTGCTGATTGTTGTTTGTGAATTTTGCAAGTTTTTGCGGTAGTGAGTACATTTGCACGGACGAAATTGCGCCTTAGGGTTCAAAGCTGCACTATGGAAAAGTGTTAGTTTTTATTGTGTTTTGTCCGAAAGTAATAATCAGACAAAAATACGCATATTTCGCCATACAGTGACAGAGAGCTTTCATATGCTTTACAATAGATGCATTCCGAATGCATTTCATTTGACGACATCTTATATCTGGTCTGATTTGCTGATGCTGCAGAGTGGGTGAAATCGAGTGACAGCTTTCAATTCCATTTTGGAGGCAACTGTTTGCTTCATCCGTTTGGGCCGAAGGCTCCGACCCATTTGTGTACCACCACCTTCAGCTAAGTGGATCAGGATTAGCTAGCCAACCCACATCCACGTGTCCTTTGCCTCCTGTCACCTGGAAATCGAGCGTGCGTATGAATACACAACAAACGTGAAATCGGAACAGGGTTGCCCCGGACTTAAAATGTAGCGATTTTTCAGAAAATGTAGCAAAATACGGTAAAAAGAAGCAAACTTAAAAGTAAACTAGTTTATAATAATTACTTATCACAGGACTTGTTTTAAGTTGTGAAGTTCCACCTAAAATAAACCCAGAATAAGCCTTCTTTATCATCAGAGTTATTTCGCTTCAGCCAATTTTCTTTGTATTCAAGTTTTCTGTATGTAGCACAAGTACAAAGTTGAGCAAAAATTCCAATTGCATTCGAAAATTTATTAGTTTTAAGAAAAATGTTTAAAAAGTAACAAAATTTGAAAAGAAGTAGTATAATAGCATTTAAAATAAATAAAAAGCAGTTTTGCTACTATAGTAGCAAAGTGACAACCCTGGTCGGGGACTTCTGCATGTACGATCACGATGTATACAATACATTAAACTTCACCAAGTAACTATAAGCGCCATTGGGCTGAAGAGAACTCCACTGCTCATTTTTCCGAAGCTCTTCATCATCGTATTCTCCGGCAGCTTTACTGAAGACTTGAGGTTGATGTTGACATTGTTGACTGGCGCTTACAGAAGTTGAGAGCTTTTCGCAACCTCCAAGTCCAAATGCAAACTCGTCGGCATGACATCATTGACGAATTCTGGTAGGCCTTGCTGGTGCTGAGAAAGCTGATAAATAAAATGAGGATTACCATAAATTACAATGATGTTAAATACAAGTTTTTGATTGAAGCCCGTTTCAATGGGCAGCTTCGACTGCGGCTGCTGCATAAATTGAAACTCAAAGTTGGCAATATTTTAACTTAGCAGCAGTTACTTTCATAGTTGTGCTTTTTGAGGTTGGGATGCATTGTCAAAATAAACGATAAACGTTAAAATTTTAATTGAAAAAGTGAAAGAAAACCCTGAATTGTGTGACGTCTCCTCCGGAATATAAAAATATTAAGAAAAGAGCTCAAGTATGGGCGGAAGTTTTCTTTTGAAAATTTGATTCGCAGCACAATTGTAAATCAGTTGGCCGCAATCTTTGCTTCAAGCCCTGCCGCACCATTGTAACTCCAAGTCAAGTAACCGGTCATCTGATAAGGCTGTAGCTGCGCTGCAGATAGCGACTTTCAATATAATAGATAAGGTTTCAGTCATTCTGCCTTGGTAACGACTTTATTTCTGCTGGTGGTGTATAATCCCAGTGATGCAAGTGTTCTCTCCCCCCTGTTTCTTCCGAGGTGAACTGCAACTGACTGTTGACTTTGAGTGTGTTTTCAATTTCAACACGAAACTGCAAGCCGGCTTTTGAGTTTTTTGTTGTGTTGCTCCTCGAGTGAAGGGAAGGGGATGTAGATTGTCGGTGTGCAGTAGTGGTGATGATGACTTTCAGTTCCACTTCCAAGTTTATTCAGTCGTGTAAATCATGAGTACAGCACTTCTGAAAAGAAAAGAGCGGGAGAGGGAAAAAGCTTTTGAAAGCTTGGTTGCGTATGGCGAAACCGAAGTGTGTGTGAATGTGAAGGCAGGAGCAGGAGTATTACCAAGATTTTCCTCCTAGTTCAGTTTTCTCCAGAGCGCTTTGTTGTTCGAAGGTTGATTTGAAGAAGTGCATATTGCTGCGAATACAGATAAAAAGTTGAATTTAAAGCCGGAAATAGAGGTGGAGACATTTTGAAGTGAATTTTAAGTTTCGATGCGTGAAGCTGTGGAAAGTGACTCAGAATAGAACCCAAATTTTCTTTATCTGTGGTTGATAAGTGGGCAGAGCCAGTAAAATTTTGTTTATTTCGCCTATAGGCACAGGGTGGTAACATCGATCTGGTGAACCAGCAATCGCAAGCGATTATTCGGCAAGCGGACGCAAGGAATCGTGAACAAATCGAAAAGGACAATCTGGCTCTAAACAAAGCCTGGACGGATTTGGTCGGAGATCTAGAAAGTCGTCGAGAATCCTTAACGTCGGTAGCAGAGCGGTGGGAGGAGCTCGAGAACAAATTTCACTCTTTGGAAAAATCTGTCACACGACTCGAGGAAAAGTCTCGACATGTTGATTCTGTCGTAAGGTCCCGACGACATTTGGAAGAAACGAAGAATGCCATCCAGGTGAGTACTGAATCCGTTTTGCTGCTTTATAACGCATTATGCTGAAATTGGCCAGTTTAATCGACATTTGCATGAGTGACCAATTGCTAGGTACCAAGCCATGTTTTGGTTTGGTGAAAATTTTGAGCGATTGTGTCATACACTGACCTTGCCTTGAGGCAAGAATTGTTCGGCGGTTCGGCCGCTTTTGATTTGCGAAATTTTTATTTTTTAGTATTTGTGTTAAGTAGTGTGTTTCTTACGAAAAAATTGTTGGCATTAACTTGCGTTTTTCGCATTTAATAAGATGGCTGGCTGGCTGGCTGGCTTTAGCTCTGCTAAGATCCCTGACGGCTGTTTTAATTCTCCTTTTTTTTAGGAAATTATCTCTGAATCTGAAGAAGTCAAACCGTCATATAAAGAGATCGAGGCGCTCTCAAAATCAGTCGTCACATTCCTTGGGGAAATATACAAACCCTCGGCGGAGGCCATTCGGGCCAAAGTGGATCAGCTAGCCCATCAATACCAGAGGTAAGTAGAATTTTTGCCTATTTTGCAAAAGTGATTACGCTTTTCTCTGAAAGAAGACAGCATTGGTGGCTTAGTACAAAACCTATAATTCCAAACCATGAACTGCAATTTTAGATTCATACGAGAACTGTTTTTAATGAACGCTTTAACATAGGAGGAAGTGGTCTGATGACTCAAGTGTAGACAGACCACTTTCTTCCACCATAAAGCGTTCATTACAAGCAGTTCTTGTACAATGGAAAATCGCAGCTCATGGCATGGAATTATAGAAGACTGTTTAGGAGGATTTTCAAATAATTTTAAATTTGTATGAACTTACGTATTTGCGTATTTCACAGCAAGCAGCGGATTTGTCACCAGCAGGTAAATTGGGCCGGGTATAGACGCTATTAAGCCTTATTGATAACTCAGTGTCAAAGCCCGAGATTAACTCATTTATGCCCGAAATATCTAATAATTTAGGGGCGCCATGTGCTCGGTTATCTTTAACATTAGAACTACCGAGATGCTTAAAACAAGGATAGAAATAATACGCTGAATAATGCAACTGAAAGAGAGGCTACCAGTCAAAATGACCGGCTTGGTAGTTCTAGTGTTTAAAAAATACAGTAAAGACTTGAAAGTATTTTATGCATTTCAAAAGTTTCTGTGACGCAAAATGGTAATGGGTCGTTTTTGACTCTGGGTTTAAATGGGGGTTGGGCCGTTTTCGACCCTTTGAGTTAATGGGGATCGACCCCATAGCGTTGATAGAACTTATGTTGTCTAAATATTAAGTTTACGTTCATTAAAGGAAGTTCGCCTATTACACAAAATATATAAAATACTTCGATTATGAAGTCAGCTTAAATTGTAGCTATAGAGGCTTAGATATTTAATGCATATGAGGCATTCTACACGGGGCACGCCTCAAAAAAAGTTATTCTAAGGATGTTTGGAGTGAGGATCAGGAAGTTCAACCAAAAATGTTCCTATTTTCAGGCATGATAAAACACGTACATTTACATAAAAAAAGCTTCTGGTTTTCTGTTATTTAATATAAATGTAGCCGAACTTGCTAATATTACGAGTTTTTTAAGCTCAGTACCCATTTTTATACTGCAGATGTAGGGTATTATAGCTTTCAGCAAACGTTTGTAACGCATAAAAATATTCATGATACACATAAATAAACTACATTTCCATTAGTGAGAGAAGAAAGGAAATCGTTTAATAGATGTCCGTCTGTCTGTCTGTGTCTGCCTGTCCGCGAGTTATCTCAAGAACGCCTTAAGCTAGAAACTTGAATTTCGGTGCGCAGATACGTCATTAAATTTGTAACACCACGTTCGAAAATGAGCCAATTTGACCAACTTCTTAGGGTTGCCATATAAAATTTTTAGCTATATTAAATAAAAAATCGATAATTTCATTCTAAAATTAGAACGCTTCGAAGTAGATAGATAAATATCCTGGCAGAAAATGAACCAAATCAGGCAACCCCTTCAAAGGGCTGTCCTATAAAAGTTTTATTTATTAAAGTCGGAAATGTAAACTTTATCCAAATGTTTTTGCGATCGTCATGAAAATGCGCATATATAGGTTTTCGAGGTTACTGATTACGAATCCAGAGTCGGATTTCTTGCATTCAAAATAGAGGATTACAAATTTGACGTTAACTTTTAATAATTCAACTTTTCGAGGTGGCTGGTTTCGAATCTGGAATAGAGTTTTTGGAAGTCAAAATGGCGGTTTCAATATGGAGGGCAGGGTTTTTCTAACGGTTTTTGAAAGTTGTTGTTTACGAATATGACATTAGCTTTTGCGAATCCAAGACGGTGTATCCAATATGGTGGACACATTTTATGGTTAAGGGACACTTAACCACTATATTGGTCTTAATTACTCTCAAAGAGGTGTGAAAATATTCTATTAACACATTGCGTACGGAAAGTAGGGTAACAACTTTCGTGGGAGAATTCCGTAAAATACATTTGTTTAATAGATGTCCCATGACGCCACACTCAAAGTTTTTAAAAAGCACCTGAAGAAGAGTTCCACGAGTATTCGAAACGTTGAACTTATTAAATGATTATGAAATTGTTTTAATAGACTGATCGGAGTATTCCTTAGAAACCAACCCACATTATATTCGTTTTAAGGAATATCGGGGTACCCAGGTAATTTTAGTCGCTGGTATTACCCAGAAAGAAATACCTGTTTTGTTTCGGGTATCCGGTTTATTTCCGATACTCGTCTCATTTTGGGCAAGAGTACTGGGATCTAGAAAAAATGTCAGTGTGTGTACTCTTAAATGAAAGAAGCAGATGATTTCGACACGATGTTGTCGTGTCAAACGGGGAAACTTTGCTTTAGCCTTTATCCGAATTCTGCGACTTATAAATTGTGGATAAATTAATTTTTTGATATTTCCGATAAAATTTTATTTAAATATCAATTTTCAAGTAGCAAATAGAATTCGGTTTAGATATTAAGTAGAAATTGAAACGAAGTGCATACGTTTTTACGTTGTTCTGAGAGCTTAAAGTGGCTGCATAAGTATTTAGCTACTAATTAGGATTAGTAAATTCATTGATATTAATGATTTTCCGCGAATTCTTATGCTCTTGAAATGATTAGATGCTCGCTACTAGCTTATGCGATACTTGCTCAAAACCGGGCTTAAACATCTTTGTAAAACAGCAGAAGTTGTTACTTTACGATGACTGCATTTACGATGTGTACCAAATTTCCATCATCTTTCATAACATCATTTTGCATTGACATCACGTGCTGAGCATACCGTCTCCTTTTGCAAAAAAATTCGATACATTTTTCTTGATGTAATTGGACTAAGACATCTGTGAAAAGCGAGGGAGAGTCGGAAGAGTGGTTCTAAAAATAAATTTCATTGTCGCGTGTGCAATTATAATGCAGGCGGTTCGAGCTCACTATGTCGAGCTTCTGAAATTACGCACATGTTTGGATGGCACGAGTCACATAGACAGGCTGCGTGGGAAATCCATCACGATGTCATGGTGTCCCTAGTCTGTTCCTGGTTTCTGGCAATAATAAGGTTGCTAAAAAGTGGGCTTTCGTGCCGTCTTTTACATGAGGGCAACAGTCGTTTACTGATTTAGTAGAATTTATTGGCCTAGATCCCTTTGTATTAGAACTCCCCTGTCTGCCTGGTAAGTTCCATAAAACGACGTTCGAATTATCAATCAATTTGGTACCGAAATTATTTAGTCTGGCAGAAATGTTTTAAATAGCCCAATTGCATGGCATGAATTAGTGAAGCTTAAGCAAACGCAAGTGAAAGCAGTTGATCAATACGTACTTCCTGTACCTTCGACCTATTTTACACCCCTTATTGCATGCTTTTACTTTTCAAGAAACAGGGTATGATGTAGAGTACTTAAAAGCGATCGAAATTTACAGATTGAAGAGCAATCAGTTTGGTCAGCTGCAGCAGTAGTTACCAGTTGGGGTTTAGGAAGATTCGTGAAGAAAATTGCTGTTGCCAAAAAATTTCTCGAAAGGAATCTGAGTTGTTAATTTTTTAGTTGGTGTCTTTTTCTGCCTAGCTTGACTAAAAAGTGGGTAATTTATGAATGTCGTCTTAATCCAGGGCTTTATTGCTGATTTTCGGTTTTGCTCATGCACCAAATTGTCGGAATGCGGGTTTGGCACGAAATCCAGGAAGACAAAATCCAGAATTACCAAATCTAGAAACGACAAAATCCAGAAACCACAAAATCCAGAAGCAACAAAACCCAAGAACGACAAAACCCAGAAGCGACAAAATTCAAAAATGCCAAAATCCAGAAGAAACACAGAAACAACCTAGAAAGAAATTCACGCGAATTTTTTCTAGATTATTTCTGTATTTTGGCGTTTCTGGGTTTATTCAATATTAATACTTACGATGCAACTTCCGTTCTGTACTAGACAAGTCTAAGTTCTCCAAAAAATCCTATGCTGTTCATTTAATGTACACTCTTACAGATTCTAACTCAGAATGGTCGCAAGTGCTCATACAAAAATATCGAGAGTACTTGGAGGCTTGGATTTGCATCTGTGAGTCTTCGTGGCGCCGACGCATCAGGTCAAAAAACTAAAGAAGGATGTTGTCAGGCATTTTTTGAGAAGGTCAAGAAAGTTTATCTCAAGCCCCAAAAATAGAACTTAAAACAGTAAAATAATAAATTAGTCCTTCTCAGGGCTAATGATATTATGTATTGTCCTTGGGGAAGGATATTAGACAGAATTTTTTATGTCTCTTGTGTAGACAAGTGTGGTATATCCTGGGACAAAGTTCTGTAGCTTTATGTGGTGCCGTTATTTTTTTAATTTGATAAAAAGTGTAGAACAAGAAAAATAGCCATATTATCCTTAAAAAAGGACTCAAGATTTTTTTCTACATACGCATAAAATGTATTTACTTACACATATGCACCAAATTTGGGTATATTAGCATGTACCGTTAATGAGTTATTTGGAAAAAACTGATTCTTTACTCAACCTTCTAATGCGAATTTTGACATTTGAGTGACTTGCGGTAATTATGATTTACACCGCTATATTTGTGATATTATGAAGTACCAATATGCTAAATGTCGAAACGATCGGGTGCGCCACCTAATTGGAACTGCAACCTTGGGTTTATCCCAATTCCTTTTACTAATTTGATAAAATTGGTCGATATTGTCGCGACAAGTTCCTGGGATTTTTCCTTAGTCCTTTCGATAAATGATTTTATGATTTGTTATCAAAATCAGGGAAATCGAAGTCGAAATGCAAATAATTATGGAAATTATATTTATTTCTATACTTTCTGGATTTTGTTCTTTCCGGATTTTGTCACAATAATAACATTCCAAATAAAATTTAATTCAATTAGTGGCAAAACACGAATTCAATTCAAATTCAATTAGTAACAAAGCATAAAACACGCAATTATTGCAAATATAGTAAAGTAAAATAATTTAATAAGAACATTAACTTTATTTCCTTTATATAATCTTGCTTTGATTGATAAACTTTCTAAGAGCTCTTTTCCGCTATAATTCTCCCTCTCTGCCGATATATTTTTAACACTAGAACTACCAAGCCAGTCATTTTGACTGGTAGCCTCTTTTTCAGTTGCATTATTCAGCGTATTATTTCTATCCTTGTTTTAAGCATCTCGGTAGTTCTAGTGTTAATTCGCTCTTCCCTTCTGTTCCTTTTCCCCAATAAGCTGCCCAACTTTCTGTGCTAGTCTTCAACTTTAAAACTAAAGTTTCGCAAGTTGTTTTCATTATCAGAGTCGAAATCTAATATGGAAAATTATATTCATTTCTATACTTTCTGGATTTTG
>QYTT01077816.1:0-16936 GCA_006980735.1 Dasypogon diadema | reverse complement strand
TTGCAAATATAGTAAAGTAAAATAATTTAATAAGAACATTAACTTTATTTCCTTTATATAATCTTGCTTTGATTGATAAACTTTCTAAGAGCTCTTTTCCGCTATAATTCTCCCTCTCTGCCGATATATTTTTAATTCGCTCTTCCCTTCTGTTCCTTTTCCCCAATAAGCTGCCCAACTTTCTGTGCTAGTCTTCAACTTTAAAACTAAAGTTTCGCAAGTTGTTTTCATTATCAGAGTCGAAATCTAATATGGAAAATTATATTCATTTCTATACTTTCTGGATTTTGTCGTTTCTGGATTCTATAAATTCTGGATTTTGTCGTGATCCCTTAAAAAGTGGATAATTTATGAATTTCGTTTCGTTATTCGCAAGCCATAACATAGGATATTCTACATAGTGCTGCAATTAAGTGCGTAGCTGAAGTTGTCTCCTTACCCACTACCCCTGGCTGCTATATTTTATGTTGGTGTGTCAGGAACTATAGCAAACTGTGGGGAAAGTCGATCTGAAATTTCATCATTTGCCTGGTTAACCCTTTAGATGCCAGACGATTGTGCTTCTCATTTTTATGTCGAAAAGTGCTAGCGAGTGCAGCAAATTCATAAATTATGCTCTAAATTTTGTTCGGGGATTGGTAGTCATCGCAACGGAACTTACATCTTCTCAGGTACAAGTACTTGCAAATTGCATAGTCAGATAAGAATTATCAAATGTGAAGTAAAATTTACAGAAATGAGGCAAAAAATAAGAGCTCAATAGCGCCGTTTGGCATTTTCGATCGGATTTTTGGAAAGTCTCGTGACACTCAAACGGGTTAACTGCTAGTTTGAAAGTTTCCGCGATTTAATAGTGCGTGAGAAATTAGACAAGGAAAAGCCTACAAGCCACACAACTGTCAGATTCTACTTGGAGATTGCGCCAGCTCTAAATTCTGTGGTGATGACGACAGATTTTACTGCCTTGGAGTTGCGAGCTTCAAATATTTTTGGTAGATGACAACATGCTTGCAAAGAGCCGGAGGCAGCCGGTTTCGCAGTACCGATACCACTACTATTGCACTGAGCGCTTTGTGTGCCTACTCTTAGTCACCTGCAAACTCGAAAAGCTTGTTATATATAGCCACTCTCAGCTAAAAGCCAGAAGAGAAGGTCGATTTTGATGGAAAAATTACTAAAGCTTTCTAGTTAAACCGTATTACACTGGGCGGCAGAAAATGTGGATATCTGGAAGGATTTTCTCGCGTTCGTGATATTTTTATAATTTCTCCATTCACAAGAATCAAGAATATTTGCAGACCTTCGTTCATTTGTTTACATTTGAACACTTTTTCTTTCTGTTTTTAGCTCATATTCGTAAATAGCATTTTTTACGTCTGTTTAATGGCAACCCGCCAAAAATTAGGCTAGAGATTTGAAACTCGTTTGGGATCATCAGATCATCACTTGTCGCGCAAAAAATAATTGGGTGGGAGTTCAGGAAATTTCTATACGAGGATTTTTGAACTTACGCAATGTCCGTATTTATAAGTTTTTTAAGCAAATTGAAAATCTTCGACGTATTTAAAATGTCTCCTAGTTACAGTATATTTGTATATTTTTCAGTATTCAAACAATACACACATGTCATATAAATAACATAATACTATTGCTGACTTCATTAAATAGACGAGCAACTCATGCTGTCTATAATTAAGTTCTATGATAAGCTTTAAGTTTATGGTTCAAGTAACAGACGTCTTGATTTATGATTATTAATTAAATTGAATTAAATTTTGAAGTGAAATTCACTTCGAAGAACACTTGAAAAATGTCCACCTGAATAGAAAATTTCTTTCTAGGTGAAAAGAAAGTGTTTCGATCACAGCAAGTCAACTTGATCATCGTCAGTGCGCCGATCGACTTGCCTGGCACAGACACTACCACGAGTAGTCACAAATTTTCTATTGCACTAAATGCAAAACTAATTGACATGATCAATTTTCATGAGGAATTTGAACTAATAATTCACCCTCATATGATTTGTAATAATTTCCTTGTGAAATTATTCAAAAGTAATAGAAAATTTGTGACTACTCGTGGTAGTGTCTGTGCCATGCAAGTCGATCGGCGCACTGACGATGATCAAGTTGACTTGCTGTGATCGAAACACTTTCTTTTCACCTAGAAAGAAATTTTCTATTCACGTGGACATTTTTCAAGTGTTCTTCGAAGTGAATTTCACTTCAAAATTTAATTCAATTTGAATGTTTATGTCCACCAAGTGACTCCATCTGTTATTAATTAAATTTACCACAAAACAAGCAAACGATTTTCCACCTATTGTATCCTCATCTTACATAATGTTAAGGAAACCTGAAGTTCAGAGAAGTCTTTGGACCAGCGTTTAATGAATGATTGTTCGTTGTTAAAATTAAAAATCAAAAGTTTATTATTGAAGTTTACTCAAATATTGACGAGAGATCTGCTTGCTATCCAACTTCCCTTAGAACATGCATTTAGGAAGCCAACAATAAAGCTATTCAAAAACAGTAAAGAAATTAACAAAATTAAATTTTAACCCTTTGCACTCCGAGCTTTTCCAACATCTTAAAACTATGCAATTTCAGAAATATTTAAATCTTTATAACTTCAAGGGCTTTTGTTATTACAAGATGGCAACCCAAGATAAACCTAGTGTTAAGTCACCTATCAGCTTATAGTATTTAATTAAATGCCAGTTAAAAATAAATGCCTAAGTTGCTGTAATATAATGGTGACTCACAGTCGCCTTCGAAGTGCAAAGGGTTAATTTACTGATTCCTTCACAATAAATGTTGAAGCAGAAGGGGAGTGAAATAACTACTTTCATTTTTATGCTATGTAGAATAAAGAAAAAATAATCCACTTTTGATTTTTAATTTTAACCACGAACAGTCCTATGTTCATTTTCCGTGAGCCATTATGAGCGCTCGCGAGTCTATCGTGTGTGCACACGAACAAGCCTTCCTACATCTAGCACGGCTCGCTCACGAGCGCGAACTTTATCCTAAAATTTTATCGCTCCGAGCACATGGGTTTGCCTTTGCTTTCACTGGCATGCGCTCTCGGCTTGTGAGCGAGAGCGTTTGTTTATGAGACAGTGTTTAGCGCTCGCTCGTGAGCTGCTCGTGAAATTCACTAGTACAGAAAGAGATGAATATCATACCTTTTGCAATCTTTACGTTTCGGATTAGGGTTCTAATAAATGTCATTTGAAGTGGAGCACGTGTATTTCCATCAGAAACTTTTATGCATTGGTTAAACTTTTTGTACTTGTAACAATTTCCACCCGGCGTGCATTAGTATAGAAACTGAATTAAACCACACGAGAGTACCTCTCAGCCCTGAGCGTTAGAATTTTAAGAGAAATTAATTTTTATTTTTTATCTCTTGCATTCTTTTTAAGGCATGACGTGATTCGTGAATATTATGTTTGTGGCTTTTTGCATGGAGTGAAAATTTAAAGATTTTTGCCCTCTGCACTCTTATACAGGGTGTTACAATAGTTGGGACAGATGTTAAATATGAACGGAGCTTAAACGTCAATTGTTTTTTGAGGTTAGTTTTTTGTTTTGACATCTTCAGTCATTTACAAATTGAACCATGGAAAAGTTGAGCATTGAACAACGTGTTAAAGTTATTGAAGCTTATTATGAAAATGAACGTTCAAACTAGTGTATTTCGCGTTCTTTGTGATTTTTTCGGCCCGCATAATCAACCAATCGGGAGTGCTATTGGCAAAATTGTGAAGAAATTCCAAGAAACCGGGTCTGTGGCACATGTTAAGAAGCAGTACGTTCTCGTGCAGGACGCTCATCCGAAAACATTGCTGCCGTGAGGGAAAATGTGACCGAGATCCCAAACATCTCTATTCGACATCGAGCACTTGTCCACGGCCACTTTGCATCGGATATTGACGAGAGATCTGCACGCGTACAAAATTCAATTAACGCAAGAACTTAAGCCAACAGACCATTTAAAGCGGCTTCTGGAGTTGAGGAAGTTCGTCCGTTATTCTCCGGTCTTAAAAATTCCTGTTTTCTTAGATTTGCCTTTGCAGTAAAACTTCCAACTTTATCTAACTAGTTGAATGCGCTTCGCCTAATAGAAGCGCTCAATGAGAAAATTCCTCCTGATCATTTCGTAACTTAGCATAAAACGCATAAAGCTCACTAGTAAACAGCGAACTTTATAATTAAACCATGATGACATTGACCCACTGTCGCTACAAAATCACGACAAATTTGAATTTACCCCAAACTCAAAACCATGTGAATTCCCAAGTACGCACACACGCGTGCACCCATAATTTCTGGCGGCGGCGGCTGTGTCCGACTAATATTTGCCGCAACTGTGTCTCTATTTTTAGTCGGAATTCGCGAAAGTTTTTCCGTTGTAGAGCAGCGACTGTTCTTTGGAGTCGAGCTGAAATTTCGAGGGCCGAAGAAGACTGCTCAGACTTAAGTTAGAATTAAGACGTCGCGTATCGCGGACAGCACTGGATGGCTGGAGAGTGAAGGTAGAACCTTTTGGAAAGCGGAAGAGCAGCAGCCAGAAAACTGGATTATAATAAGAGGATAGTGATTTCCAAAAGCACCGAGGATAATTATTTGTTCAAAAGAAAAAGAAGAAAACGAAAGCGCATTCGAAGGAAAACGCTGCGAAAATAAAGACGTTGAAAAAGTGTTATATTTGATTTAAAAAGATCTGTGAGTTTTTAACTATTTTAAGTAGCAAAGAGGAAGTACGAGAAGCAGGAAAGGAGCCGGAAGAAGCGCAACACTTCACGTTGTAGTCTGCTGTATAAAGGTTTGTGCAACTGAACCACTGTAGCTCCATAGAACTACGTCGTCTTCTCCCGCCTAGGAAAATAGTCGCGTGTCTTAGGTGCTTTCCGTCCTTAAACGATTGGGTAATCGCGGAGGAAATCGATTGAAGGCGTTTCGGTCGTGGCACAGGGCGGCTGTAGATTTATTAGGTTTTTTTTTTCGTTACAGTGGTGTTACTTGGTGCAAAATTGTGTCATCGTTTCTTGATCGGCCCGTTGACTCGATGTCCCCTTCCTTCGTACACTCGCCGAGAATTATTTATAAATAAAAAGAGAAGAACTTGGACAGCTTCCAACCGTGTAAGGCTGCATCACACTGCCCCGTGAAGAGATCTACTTGTTCGCACGAATTCGATCATCGAGCGAAATAGAAATTTCATTTGTTTCTTGAATTTTTAATTGCCGTTCTTTAGAAACCTGGTGATGACACATTTTATGAGTAAACAGCTCTGACATGACCGCTAGTTGGTTAAGCAAGCAACCAACGTTCAATAATTGGGACGGATGTCAGATGTATAACGAGCGATCTTCGGTTGAGGTGAGATCGCAGCTGATCTTGTCGGAATATGTGAATCGCAATGGTAATGATTTATCTTCGAAGTACTTTGCCCTGCCTCCTGCAAATATTTAAATTTTGAATGGCCCCGTGTGCTGTAAACCGGCGGGTGGCATGGCTACGATATTATTTTTAAGTCCCAATTTATGGCTCCTATGGCCTCTATTCATAACTTAGGCTGGTTACACACTACGAACTTTTGATCCAGATTTACACGATCGTTCCAAGAACGATCTGTCGGTTAAGTCTGGAATGAAGGATTTCTAGCTAGTCGATATTTTATCCGAATCCTACAAGTCTGGAGCGAAAAACCGAAGTGTGTGGGAGCTTTGTGCCTTGTTCCTTCAGTTTTGTAATTTGTTCTTACAACAAAAAGTCCGATCCATCTTTTTTATCGCGAAAAACTGCAAACAAGAAGAACGATATGGGGTAAATCTGAAGCAAAATTCCGTAAGTGTGTAGCTTGTCTTATAGCCGCTCAAGCACATGTCCATTTGCTGGTGGTTTCCTGCTTAATTACATTTTTCATTTTCGCACCGCACAATGCAGAGCATGCGTGTGTTTACCGCAATGGTCGTTTTTTCCGAATAGGTTCGTCTCCAAGCCGATGGATTATTGCTGAGCGCAATTTTATAAATATAGAAAGGCGGCTATTCCATGCGACCATTTTTAGATTTAGGCGCAATAATTGTGTGCAGCCGATGAGTGAAGACTGCTCAATGGTTCCGAAGAAGTTTGTTCTGAAGTTGTTGTTTTTTTCCATATTTTCAGACTAAATGAATTGTTGTGTGAAAAGGACGCCAAGGCAAGTAAGGATCTAGAGGAAATCGAAGAGATATTCAGGAGAATTTCACAGCTGCAAGATAAGTTAAACATTTTGTTAGAAGAGATAAGTGAAGTGCACGTGTTCAACGAGAACCAAAGACAAGTCGAAGACGAACTTGAAAAATTGCGTAATAGAGTGAGTGAAAGTATCGCTGAAAGCCAGAGTTTAATCAAGAGCACCCAAGAGAAGTACTTGAAGCAGCAAAACCTCATTCCTTCGGATATATCTCAGGAGCTAACGGCTTTGGAGTTGCTGTCAGAGCGCATGCACGCAGTCATGGAGGAAAAGGACAAGGAGTTCAAGCGGGCTAGGACTGTGCGCACTGAATATTTGAGTGGCGTTGAGGAGATTCGAATGTGGTTGCAAACCGCTGAAGTTAAGATCCAAGATCGTTCTCTTGAACCCCTTAAGCTTAAGGAAGTGTTACACAAAGTCAATCAGGAGGTCAGTATGATTTTCGAAAGATTGGACCACGTGAAAACGAACGGGAACAGCATAATTGATAATAGCAGAAAGAATGATGAGAAGGAGTTGGTCCAAGCAACCATCGACCAGTTGACTCAACAACTAGATCAGGTGCGATCTTGGCTGGATGAGAAGAAACAACAGGTGGGCGACAGCCTGGACGCATGGACACGCTTTATGAACTTGTACCAGATAGTCATGGCATGGGTTTCTGAGAAGAAAGTATTCCTGGCCGAATCTTTGACACTGACCACGCTGCAGCAAGCACGGCAGAGGCTCAATGACTATTTGAACGCAGTGAAGAGTATTAAGCCAATCGTGAAGCACCTTAGCGAGATGGACAAGGAACTGGAGTTGATAGCACAAGTAACTACGGTTGGCGATTTGAAAGACAAGCTTCAGGAAGCTGAAGAAGCCAAGGTAGCAGTTGAGGCAATTTTGGTCCAAAGGGTAGGTATTGTTCCACTGATTTGAAGAACCAAACCAGGGGATGCCTTCGGTCCGTTCCTAATTATTAACAATATATTTTTAGAATGCTTTGCTGCAAGAAACAGCAGAAGAATGGGATCAATGCGAGAAGAAGATTAAGGATATCCGTTCCTGGATAGAGAAAACCAAGGCTGTGTTAGAGTCTCCCCAACACAAGAAGAAACCACTTAGGGATCAATTGGGGTATTGCGAAAAGTCTGTCGCTGACATTAATGCGCAGAAAACGAAGCTGTCGCTGTCCATAGAGAAATTGGAAGTAAGAAATTTGAGGATTTGTTAATACTCGGAAAAGTTTTCACCTACTTGCTACTTGCAGGTTCACTTTAAGTCGGGAATTGGTGGTGACCCTCGACTGGCTGAAAATGTGGACGAATTGCTGAAGATCCTGGACGAACTAACCTCTGTGGTTAAGTCCAAAGTGTCAATTTTGGAGGAAACCCTTGTTCAGATAGACTTGTACCAACAACAGATGCAGGCACTGAGGCAGAAAATCATCCAGGAGGAACAGCAGCTTCGCCTTCTCATGGCACCTACATACCTGCCCCCCGACCGAGAGAAGGCGTTAGCCGACCAACAGGTATGTGGTTTTTTTCTTCATCACCATTTTCACTCTTCACAGATTCAGAGTCATTGAATAGGGAAACTTTAGGTTCGTGATCGTGTCTGATAGGTTAAAACAGGAACTGGAACGGCTTCGATGATATTGATCGATAGAGAACTCTGTTGAGGTAGTGCGAAAAAGTGGCTGTAGAAATTAAACTTGCATTTCCTTCCACATTAGAAAAATACTTTGTTGCCATTGTGAACTTGTCCTTATTCATTTCCAATTTCATGCTTGGGTGTGTGCGTACACTGCTGTTCTCGATGTGAGGCACTTCTATGATGTCATCGTTAGCTTTGGATTTTATTTTTAGATCGATGGCCTCGATCACGCGCGGAGGTGATTCACGCAAAGAACTCTCATTTTCAACATTTTTAAATATGATAAGTTGCGTTCTGATAAAAGTGGATTGGTTTTGTTTATATATTCTAAGCTTATGGAGTCTTTTAATTGAAATTTCCGTTTTTATGAATATGAGCTTGGGTTTCTGATGCGCGATTTTACAAATTTACTTAAAATATATTTTAAGAGTTTCGAGATACCTTATTTATAGTGCTTCGTTTCTTGTTCGTCGTACAATTAAAAGCTTGGGTATGGAAGATCTAGTAAATCGAAAGTAGTAAGCCTGTGGTCGTGGTTAAAGAACTGTATTGAACCTGCGACGGTTTAGTTGACAATTAGCAATTATCTCGCCAAGAAAATCATGCGGGCCATGTGCCATCGCGCACACACACATATTTTTAAGTGCACATTGTAGTCGCTGCTGCTCTAGATAAATTTGCATTATCGATCAGTACCATCGACCGGCACACTCATTTTAGTTTTAAGTGCAGCATAGGAGATTCTCTCAAATTTAGGAGAGTCGGGAACTATTTTCACCACTATCACTGTAAGCGCTTTTTAGTAGTAGTTTTAGTTGGTTTTTTGGGCAATTACTGTATTACAGAACACTGAAATGAACAGTTGTTTGCACAAACATCTCTTGCCGCCACTAAACCAAACCCATGGCAATAAAAGGGAAGAAATCTAATGGTATTGTGGTTTTATTTATTTCATTTCTTTGTGTTTTTAGTTTCCACTATTTCTAAAACACCGCTAAATTGTGTTCACGTTAGGGCAATAGCGTAATTTTTAAGAAAATATTTTTCGTTTGTACAAAACTTTTCACTACATGGCTATTATTTTTTTCTTTTTTCTGTTTCTGGTGTTTGTTACTTCTCTGTTATATCAAAACGCGTAAAAAATGCTGCTGACATGTATCTCACCTCAACTGCACACAAAACTCATGAACTTGTAACTATCTCTATCCCTCTTCCCAAAATTACGAATTTCTTCTCTTGCAATAATTAACACTGGGTAAAAATGCCTTGCTTAATGCTCTAACACTAATTGCAAATGCCTTTTTGTGGCGAAAATCCCAACAATTACTAACTGTAAAATAACGCAAATCCATAAACTGCCTGTTTCTGGCTTTTGGGTGCTTTGAATTGTCTACCTAAACGTATTTTTTGGGTTGGGTTATGTTCTCATGGAAAACGTTGCATTCGAAACGGAACCGGGCTGTAGGCGTGTCGGGAACGCGTTAAAATCCTTCACTCTAAGATAACAGCTCGCAATGAACGTATTAAGCTTCTGATTTATCGTGGGACGCCGGATAACATCACTTTAGATACTTAGTTTAGGAATTCGGTTTTTTTATTTTTGCATTTTTGTATTGTAAGTAATCAATAGAAAGACGAACGCAGTTGCGTGTCGCAGTCACCTAAACGTAGAGAAATTGTACGATTTCTACTATGATTAATTTAGAGCTCGCAAAGTAGGGAAAGGCGAAACGCACTCACAAGGTGTCTCCCACTTGTTAGCGCGGTTTGTCGAGCCTCTTCAATTGCATAGAGTTAGGCATCAGGAGATGAATGATCTGTAAATAGTGTTAAAACGCAGATTCATTAAAAATAGATAATCGAAACCAAAATAAAACAAAATCGATTTTTTCTTCTTAAATAACATTTTGGAAAATCCCCTTCCCCTGATAGGCGCTGCGCTCATCAATCGAAGAGAAACAGCAAAAATATGACCAGATCGCCGCGCTTTCATACAAATTGGACCCACATTTGGTTGTAACCACATCATCATCAGTGTCACTGTACTTGAGGCCGTCACGTCTTGGTTTGACGTATGCCGAAGTGCTGTCAGGTCGATCTAGTCCAGTAGCCTATGGTGTTGTGACGAATTTAGAAATACAGCAACCGCAACAAGGGGTGGTACACCATACCACCAAAGAGGTTGAACTGCAGCGCCCTCAACCAAAAAGGCAGCGGCCAGTGGAAGACTCCCAAATCAGACCCCTCGCCCAGAGTCAGCAATCCAGCAAATCCAGAAGGCCACTGAACCGCAACAGTCATTTTTGGATCAGACAAACAATGTAATTTGTGAAAAACGCCAATCCGAAATTCTTTTTACAGAAGTACAGAACCCTCCTCCAACCGTTACAGTAGCAATTGACCAGTGCAGTGGGTCGGAGATCAAGAAGGTTGTGGGGAAAGAATCGCCAGTTGTAGAAGCTGTTAACCCGAAACCTAAAATATCCGAAGCTAAACAGTATGATTTTGGCCAGATAATTGAGCCACAGAGACTACAAATTCAATCACAACCTGAGAGAATGCGTAGTAGATCGCCAAGAAGGCGGCATCTCAAAATGGCAAAGCCTGGAAAATCTACAGTGGCAGCAGTTGAAGGGAAAGAAATCCCAGCAGTATCTACATTAGGATCTCTGAACGTTCCAACCTGTACAAGATCCCGTTCAAAGAGTCCCATTTGGACACCAGGCTCGACCACGTACGCCGAAGTACTGCGCGGTGCTGAAATTGAAGTTCAGCAACAACACGCTAAGGTTTATGAAGTTAAACCATCACGCGCTACATTACAGGGTACCGAATATTCGCAGGCCGTAGAAGTCCATGAGGAGGACGACTCTACTAGTGAACCCCTCTGTGAAGAAGAAGTGACACAAACCCATGCAGTTAAGTCCTACCAAGAAAGCTACGAACAAGCACAACCCCAATGGGGTTACTCCAAGGAGCCGAACTATTATATGCAAGGACAATACGCACACCAACAACAACCGCAGCAAGTATTTAGCTACAGTGGCCAGAATATTCCGCCATATCAGCAACAGAACTACCAGTTCCTAACTCAAGCTGTGACCGGCTTATACCAGCCCCATCAGCATACCGCTGATTCCACTTACCAACTACCCACGAGCTCTCCGGGTTTGATTTATGCTGAACAAAGCCCTATCTACTATCAGCAAGTCAGTTCGATTCCTATTGATGTGGTCAAAATGGAAACTACTCATCAACAACTGCAAGGTCTAGAAGATTTTGAAAATCAGCAAGCAAAGCTACCCAATTACAGTGAAGCTTCTAATCAGAGGGAAGTCATGACAACAGACTTAGATGAAGAGGGTCCGGTATCACAACCTGAGCCAAAGGCCAATTGCACACTCGTGCAATCTCATCAGCTTGAAGAAGATACTTCACCGACTGTTGGTAATTATAGCGAATCCGGTCATCCACAAGGGTCCACACAACAACCACAAAATGCCTCAACAAAAGAATCGGATATTGATGCACAAGCTGCGAATGTAAACCAGAGTGGAAATATAACAAGCGCAGGAATGTCGTATGCTCAGATACTGTTCCTAGGATTGCAGAACTCGGCTTTCCAGCCATCCAGTAGTCAGAAGCAAGCGGAACTCATAAGTAAGAAAGTGCCATTGCAGTCGAAAAAAAAATTGCCAATGCAATCAACGAGTGAAACAGAAAGAAATTACCGTATGTATAAAACTAGTCGATCCCATTCTAAGTCTCCTTCTCGTGACTCCGAGGAAGTCAGCAGAAGAGAAGACGTGATAAAGAAGCATCGATCTGTCAAACACGACGAAACCAGCAGACCAAAGGACGTTAAGGCGCCTCTTAATGTCATGGAAGTCTCACCCGCAGTACATGATTCATTTGAGGCAAAGGACAAAACAAAATGTAAAAGAAGCAGGAATGTGAAAGAAAAAAGAAGCATATCAATTGAGACAAGAAGTGACTCCTCTTTCCCTGGGAAGGTCGCCACAGTGGGTCTTGCAGAAGGAAATGTACGGCCGACTGTGGAGACGAAAGCAGACGATTCTCTCCCCGGTGAAGTAATTGAAGCAATTGAAGCTTCTGGTGAAAATATGCTTGAGGTTGATAGCAAACAAAGAAGGAAAAAAACTAAGAAATCGAAGAAGCGTGCAAAAAATGAAGACGAAATTACGAAAACATTAAGAGAAATTGAAGAGACTGAAAACAAATCGAAGTCACACGAAACTGTTGCTAGGAGCTGGGAAGAGGAAACTATAGCACCATTAGAGCCTGTGTCTCTCATGTCAGAAGAGAGTTCTGTGCCGCTAGATCAGAAAACTGAGACACGTGATTTCATAGAAATGGAACGTGGTTCGAAGCAATGGAAGAAAAAGCCTAAATTGGGTAAAAAGAAATTAAACATAGATGCGACTCCATCAGAGCAGATGTCTGATGAAGATAAGGGGCTAAAGCCTGCACCATGTAAAGATAAGAAGGCGAAACAGCAGAAAATACAAAGGGATAGGGCTGGTCTGCTCGAATTCAAGGGAGAAACTGACCAAAAACCCGGAACTGTTGCTGATATGGAAATCCTTAAGGAAGGTCCAAAGGTGGAGGAGCACAAGTTTGCAATGAATCCAAAAACTGGTGAACCTCCGGTAGAAAGAGAATCTGAACAGGAGGAGTTGCTGGACCCAAAATCACGAAAAGAGAAGAGAGCAAGACAAGAAAAGAGACGAGAACAAGAGGCAAGCAAAGCTGCTTCAGAACCAGTCATTGCTGTGAAAATGAAGGAGCAGGCGGATAGTCTTTCCATAGTAAATAACTGTTCCGAGGAACAGAACGATAGTGTTGCAATATGCACCGCAGTACAACAAAGTCCAGAGTTACCAATTATGGCAGCTCTTCCGATAAATGAGTCTTTTGAGTCACTCAAGGAGAATCTTGAGGTTTTGGAGGAAATTTCCGATAAATTCCAGGAAAAGGGCGCTGATCAGAAGCTAAAGGAAGTCATAAATGTTGATCGCAGAGATATACCAACTCAGAAATCGAGTGTGGCAGAAACTTTGGTCTCTGTAGAGAAAACAGAAATCGCGGAGCAACTTCTAGCTGCAGACGTAGTAGTAGATTTGCACGGCACTGTTGACTTGCAAGTCCTCGGTAAAGAAACACCTGACAAAGTTTTGGTAGCAACAAAAGGGAGAGAAGAAAACCCCAAGACCGCTTCAATAGGAAGTGTTGTCTTAGAACAGGAGCAATTAAAGTCGATCTTGTCGAGTAATCTGGAGCAATCGACTAAAGACCCAGAGGCCATAATGAAGGTAGTCAGAGAGTCTTATTCGTTAGAGGACAAAGTCAGTCATGACTTGAGTGCTGAGAAGATATGCACAGAAAGTGCCTTCGAAAAGACTTTTAAACTGAAGAAGTCGCGAGCACGTGTGCTAGAAGAGCTCGAAAATGAAATTCAAAACATTTACGTGACGGGCAGAACTCAGAAGATAGCGATGATAACGCACGAAGAAATATGTCGGAAGCCGCTAATACAAATCAAAATGGAGTTCCCGGAAGTGAATATAAAGGTAACTCAAATAGTGAAGGAGGGCCAAGAGACTGGGTATGGCCAGATGGAGTTGAGTGAGACTACAGAGATAACACAAATGGGTAAGCAACAGTACGACCTTACCTCGCGTACCGAGAAATCGGCACAGCAAACTGATCGTATAGAATTCGAAAATGTTGAAAGCCTGGTATTCGAAGATCAAACAAAAAAGGATACCTGCGGAATTTTTGAAGTGAAGCCTTCTAACGTTACAAACTTGGTTTCGGAGCACAGCTTAAAACAGCCGCCGAAGCAGAAGGACGTTCCAACAGAAAGCTCTGGTCATTATCTTTCAGATGTACCCGTACAAAAAACCACAAAGGAGTCTGAATTTGCTACTGTATCACAAGCCGAAGAACCCACGACTTATTTGACTCTGGAACGAAAGGATGAATTAAGAGAAACTACACCTCCAGATTATCTGGGCCTGGGTTCTGCCGACCTCAATTTTAAAACTGTTGAAATAACAGAAAAACCGAGCCCAAGTGGAACTCATTTAGAATGTGTCGAAGTAGTCGGTTCTGATAAACTAACGGGAAAAAAGGCCGTTGATGTCTATAAGACCGAGCCCAAAAAAGACGAACTCACACCCGAGGACTATCAGCTTTTGTTGAATATTAAAAAGAAGACCTCGAAGCAGAAGAAACGCCCGGGAATTCCTCAGGAATTTAAAGAGGACTTCTCGAATTACGGGAGGGGAATAGGGAAGTCTAGTGACGCAGTGGACGCCACTTGCGAATTCTTAGCTCACGAAGCGCAGCCTGCTGAGAGCAAGCCTGGTGACTTGCGTGTAGCAAAAATCCAAACGTCGAAGCTTGGGGTGCAGTCCAGCGGTGAATGGGAGCTTACTAATGTTGTCGAAACAATCACGACTGCCATTAGGGACTTAAAAACCGGGGAGCTCATTAAATCCGTGACAGTACCTGGGAAACTGACCGCGTCCATAGCCGCAGTTGCTCCCGTTGTGGTACAAACTGCAAGGGTACCATTCGAGGAGGAGAAATTTGAACCGCAATTAGGTACCCCCAAAATTACCGAGACTAACAAAACTTTAGGAACATCAATTGTAGTTAGGGAAGAGTTTGCGGCCATCACTAACTTGAGCTATGACGAACCTCTTAGATTCGACTATGCCGCTCTTGTAGACGCTGAACGTAGATATTTCGAGGGTAAAACTCGGACTTCTGGATATGCTAGTACAGAAGAAGCAATGCAAATCCCTAAGCTTACTAAAAATATGAGCGAAAGCACTGAGTTTATTCAAATTCCGGGTCGCTCTATACAGGATGATCCACACTCACCAATTCTAACCCAAGTTACTACTGACAATTTATGCTTAAATAACCAAACCCTCACGAATGCACTTAACCGTAGCGAATTAACCAAAAATGAGCCTGCACCAGCCAAGCCAGATAGTAAAGCCATTGCAGCACAGTCTCCGCAACAACCCGATAGACCTTCCTTTAACTATTCCCACTATGAGATACCAACATACGACCTGTCGCTGATGAGCCAGGCGGAGAGGAACTATTATCTATTTCTCAACTCACCTATCATCGAACCAGTTGTCGTTGAGAAAGCGTTGGACAAATCTAGGGTCGGTGAAAGCTTACCTTTCATACTGGGAATCGCAACAACTACTACCGAGAATGATGAATTTCCAGTTGGGGAAGTGGACGCGCAAATAGAAGCCAAAGATGTGCAGCCACTTGAAGAAGTCACCCTCAGAACAGAAGAAACCTCCATTATGCTTGAACAAGCGGAATCCAAGGAGCAACAGGTTGAAGTCGCCCTCATTGAAAAGCCAGAGCATATTTTGAAAGACAGCACTAAGGCAGAACCAGTACAGAAATCTGTTCACACTGGTCTGCCTATTGATGAAGCATCCACTTCGTGGATGCCGATATCATTTTCAGACAGCGAAGAGCAACAAATCAAACAATCTATTATCCAAGCTCCTTTGAAGGGAAGGGAAGATGAGATAACATTAAAAAGCATTGAGGAAGGGTTTCAAGCGCAATTTTCATCAGTACCTGAGAGCCTTGAATACTCTGGAATCTTAAAAGACTTCGCTGATACAACACTAAAACAAAAGGTAGTCAAATTATCTCCAGAAAGTGTGGAAATGTTGCAGCCGATAACTGAAGCGAAAGTTCAAAAACCGGAGGAACTTTCCTTGAAACGGAAGCCAGAAGTAACGCAAGACCAAAGACAGACCGCTCTGATGAGAGTTTTCAATGTGAGACCTGCAACCATAACCACTGAAGAATCGAAAACCATCATAGAAAAGACTGCGGATTTCATTGAAAGTGAAGAAAGTTTGCATTTAGAATCAGTAAAATCAAAGCCAAAGGAAGCATTGAAGGTAGAACCCAAGAAGCTAACAGTGCATGAACCACCCAAAGCTGTAAACGTTGAAAGCTTCACGCCAAAAGAATTTTTGCGAAATGCTGAAGAACATTCTTATATCGGCCTCCCCATCAACGAACCAGCCTCGTCGTTAATAACTTCTTTAGATGAATCAAATACTTTTTCGCAGGAGGAGCACGAATCCAAAAGAAGTGAAAATACAAACAGTGGAGAATTACAGACAAAAGATCCAAAAAAGAAGAAAAAAGCAGTACAAGTGATTTCCATTACGACCGAAGTACAAGTTCCAATTACAATGCTTAGTGCAGTAAAGCCGGCGGGAAGCCAATCACAAGATATAAAAACAGAAGAGAAGAAGACAAGCGCCCTCAGAACCACAGTATCAACAAATGTTCATGATCCGGGTGTAAAAGAGAAAGATCAACTTCCCATTATTGAAAGGAAAACGACCATCGAACATCTCATACCAGAATGCAGCTCTTTAACTGCAGCACTTTCCGATCATTTGGAAAGGCTGCCCGAAAGTCTTTCAAATGAAACGGGTAAATCGAAAACTGTGCAGGAGGTTAAAATTAGTATTTTGCAATCAGAACAACTAAAAGCTGAAGCCCAACAGCAGGAAAAAGAGGATCTCCTCATAACAGAAAAAGTAAAGAAAGAATGTTTACCTGAAGAGTTAGATGAATATGAAAAGCCAATTCAATTTAAGCCAGAAAGGTCCATTCCATTTGTAGTAGCTACTCAAGAAGAAGAAATTGAAAACTACTGCACACAAAATTCACCTCTCGCTGAAGCCATCCGGCCAGAAGAACTTAACCCTCTTTCTAAGTCAAGTAAAGTAGTATACGCCGGACTTCCCATTAATGAATCTACCTCAGAGTGGATGCATGTCTTAGAGGAGCCCATCACAATGTCAGATGAAGAAACAGACCAAATCTCCGTTGCTGAAGAAGAAACGACATCCCAACAGTTGAAATTAGATTTATCTACTGAAAAAGTTCCAGAGAAAAAACAAGAAAACGCACTGGAGAGTGTTTCAGAAGAGGCAGATAAGCCGCAAGTAATGCG
>QYTT01077808.1:0-10057 GCA_006980735.1 Dasypogon diadema | reverse complement strand
ATTACCTATATGTGTCATCCTGTTTGAGTTTTTTGATGTTGTGCTTATCTGCTGTTGGCCCACGTGCACTTTTTTATCCGTCGTAATCTGTTCCTTTTTATCGTCTGCCATTTGATTAATTTACCTCGTCGCCATTTTGTTATGAATAAAACGAGACTCAATCTGACTTAATTCAAGTTTATTCACTTAAAATAACTTATAAGGTTACGAGCTCGGGGGGATGCTGATCGGATGACCCAACTACTCCATTCGACGACCCAGACAGGAAGGGGCGGCCATCTTCCTTTTTTTGTTTAGGTGTTACCCGATTAGCATGCCCTACAACTTAAGGCTAAGTTACATTAGCTACATAACATCATAACAGATGGTAAGAGATATAAAGCAGAAAGTAAAGGGGATGGTGCACTGCCAAATTGCTACCACAGATTAGACGGTAGATCGGCAAGAAACGGGGACAAGTGAGCTGTTATCTCACGCAGTTTCTAGGCGGGCAAGAGTAATTTCAGTAATTACCTCCATAAGGTTGGTAGAGCCGACTCACCAGAGTGCTTACATTGCGGGGATGAAAGGGAGAGCGCCGAGCAGAGCGGACGTCAGAGCAAACGTGGTGTCGAAGCTGGGCCGGTGATCAGCCCACAGCATAGTGGGGTGGGTTTCAAAATATAGAAGCTCATCAGCCTGAAGTCATTTTATAAATTTTTCCCAAGCGTTGGGAGCCCGACACAATCCTAGTTCGGGAGTCCGTGATTCGCAAAATTTTGGAAAATGGGGGGGGAAGGGGTGTTTGCTCCTATATGAAATTCATGCCTGTATGATTACAACAATAATACCATAAAGTTAATACGTTCAGTCTTCAATCTTCTCAAAATCAGGAGCGCGTTCAAAATCTTAACTATAATCTAATCGAAATCATTTGACACATCACAACTCATGCAAATTTTCATTTACAAACGAAAGCAAGCCGGATGTTAGAGAGTTGACAAACTTTTTCTTCTCCCTTATGGTTAAAATTAGCCTATGACATGGTTAGCTACGATAACTTATGGAACGGCAAATAGTTATGCTCGTGGTTACGTTGTGGTTAACCTGGCAGTTTTTAGATGACAGATATTAACCATAATTAACTATAGTTGAGTTTTCGAACGCACTGTTGGTGGAAAAACAAAGGAGGAGAGGGTATTGTGAATTCTGAAAGGTAAAAGGAGTGTAAAACCACTAATTAGCCACTGAAAGTGCCAGGTATTCCTTCACGGACATTCCCATTCGACATTTATAGTGAGGCATCATCATGCCATTCTTAAGATAATTCAAAAGACCCCACTGGTATTATGATCCTCGGTGTGGGTGTCGCGATTATCCTTCACCCTCATCCTTGTCTGTAGTATACTCAAGCGTAACATTGTTATTATCATGAATGAAAATTCCCGTAAAATGGAGCCTTCGTTTCATTCATTCATCCATCCGCCACTATATCAAAGGTGTAAAAGTCATAATGAAACCAAAAAACCCGCAGCAAAGCATGCAAATAATGTTCGTACGCTTTTCGCCATGATTTGTGAATGAAACATCCTTCGCCGTGCAAATAATTGTAGTCACTCACTGGTGCAACTTTCCCGGAGGTCATATAATCATGACGTCAAAAGATGCACTCTACTAGAAAAAGTATTCGTCGCGTGTTTTCTAGCTCCCCGCTTTTGGGTTAAACTCACGTAAGACACGCGTCGAGAACAAAACCACTGAATGAAACCTGGAAAGGAAATCTGTTGACAGAAGCTAAAAGCCGTAAAAACAAACAAATAATGAGATCCTCGGGAAATGGAAATTCTTTAGTACGTGTGCACGATGGGATTTCGTGTCCTCTATCAGGTTGAGGCGGGAGCTGCCACCTTCCAGTTTCTCTGGTGTGACTTCTTTTGTTCTTGGGAGGAAAGCCGCACATTTTACAAGTTTTCCTCTGCTGGAAAAGTGAAGAGTGAAAGTTCGCAACACGTCAACGTGGACCTGAACAGAAACAGCAATGAAACGTTCTTGAGATGAGATTCCCACTGTCATTAGGAGAAATTTGCCTCAAGAGGCAAAAAACAAATGAGAGGTGCTTACCAGCTCAAGGAAAACTCTGCACCAGGTAAGAGGGATTTAAAGTCAACTGGATGCCTCCTAACCTGGAGCTTTTCAGCAAATTCTCCTCCGCTGTGCCGCAACAACGAAAAACCACTGAATTCCTCTATTCTCCTCCCCAAGCACCAATTTTTGCGTTTTTTTTCCTGAATTTGATTTCTCATTACAAATTTTCTTCTGAGTTCGTTGCGACCACTTTCACCCCTCTCGGGCCCCTTTCAAGGCTTTTCTTGTTGCTTCGTTTTTGCATTAGAACGGGCAACATTAGCACACAAACACGAAAGCTACTGCCTGAGTGCCTGCACAGCCCCAGAGATGCACGGCTGCATCAAACGAACTAATCTCGTCCAAGCGAATTGAAATTTGCGCTGCGCTGGTATGTGTAGGGCACAGCGTTCGTTCACCTCCTAACTGGCCATTGGCCGATGCAATAGCAATGCATCTTTTTCGCATCACACACTTTTGTTCGTTTTCATTTTCCAATTTTCTTTTGTTTTCCTTTTTCTCTTTCTTTTGGGTTCTTTGACTTGTTAAGTCACTTTTCTCCTCTGCATCAGCGCACGGTGGTATCTGGTATCTGGTAGCTGGTGGTATTCCCGGCCCCCTGTAACGTGAGTGCAATTTCTTTTTGGGTGCAATGCTCTGCTTTGATCTTCTTCTTCTCGCTTTTGATCATCTCATTTTTCTTGTTTTCCTCAAAGTTTTCTTTTCTTTGGGGCATTGCGCCGATTTGCCGATCTGCCGCTGTTGCTGCTGCTGCTCTTGATCGCATCCTGCCACGCGATCATAAGCAAAACTCCCATATGATATAGCATCATCGGCCGCCCTGCATTCTTCTGCCTGGATTCATCGCCATCACCAGTCACCACACCGAGCGTTGCGTGTAAGATGAGACCATCTAAGGTCGAGCTTATATGCCCACAGGGAAATTTTATCTCAGGCGCGCTAATTTGTTGAGTCTCAAATCTTAGATTAGCTGGGTAGGTGAGCTCGTGAACTATCGATTAATTTCGTGTTTATGGGGCTCCCCGGACTCGGACTCGGACTCGGACGTTCGGCCAGAATACTAGTCATCATATATAATAAAAGTTTCTCTGGAGCTCGTAAACTATTTTGGGATTGATACCACTGAAAATAATGTTATGTAACTATTTCTCTTCGCACCTTCCCAATTCCACCTCGATGCCCATAAGTGGATATTTTTCAGCCTGAAAAGGTGTTGAGGTGTAATATGGTGATAGATCGAAATATTCTCCTTCAGCAGAAATACTACAATTGGTACGTTCAGGAAGAGCATCTAGTGAATTTTTTAAGTTGTCAATTGGAATGGTGTTGAAATTGATCGTCGTTCACCGCTGAATGTTGGTTTTGTAGTAAATGAAAGGTCATTAAATTTTGGCAGATATTATAGAAAATTGACACTTAATAAATCAATAACTCATTAACAGATGGCGCTATTAATTTCGCTCAAGCAAAGCTTTTTCGACTATTTTTGAATCAGAAGCTGTAGAATTAGGAGGGTGTGTAGTAATCTGAGGATAATTATTACTAATATTTAGTAAAAAAAACCCTCACTCTGGTATTGATTTTTCTAACAGAAACGTCAGTCGTTTTTAAGGCTGACGAAGATATTAGGATGCTATCGCTTCAATCATTCTCAGTTCCATAAATACCGTTATTCAGCTGTATACAGCAGCATCCTTCTTCAATTTCGAAGAAAAAATTGAGATGGGAATGAAAAATGCATTATTTGGGCATGACAACTTGAATGTAAGGAATTAGAAAGGAAACTAATTACGCGTTGAAATAATTTATTTATTGAGTATACATTCACCAAGGCTGATTACTGCAATACAGAAGAAAAGAGAGTAATGAATAATTATCAAGAACAAAAAGCAACAACCCTAGGAAGGTAAAATAACTAGCTAAGATTATATTTAATACAATTTCTTGATTGATGAAAATCAATATTGTCATAATTCAGGTTGAAACAACGAGACATTGACATGATAGACTCATAGAAGCCGTAGTTAGTACGATGCTGAGGAAGTTTAAAGATATCATAGTTTCTCAAAGAGCGAACCAGGATAGATATATTGAAAAAAGATAATAGTGTAGAGGAATCTACAGAACCCTGCAGTATATCATATGCAAAAATAAGTGAATCCAGCTTTATAAGCCTCAATCTGTCCGCATAAGGAGGCAAGATGAAAGGATTATTCCCGGAGTGCAAAGCGGAGGAAGCGGCGCTGGAACATTGTAGAATGCAGGCCAAACACAACAAGCATACTCAAGAATCGGTCTAACAAATATATAGTAGAGAAGCCGTGTGATATAGGGATAATCAAACTCTTTCGCCCACCTTTTAACAAAGCCTAAAGTGGAATTAGCCTTGTTTACTACCGCATCGATGTGATCGTCAAAGGTGCAGCGGCTATTTAGACAGACTCCCAGGTCTTTGGTCTTGTCAACTCTTTTTAAAACAATGGCATCAATGGTATAATTAAAACACAACGGTAATCTTTTACGAGAGAAAGATACAATCGTGCACTTATTAACATTAACGGGAAGACAGTTAATATAACACCATTTAGAAAAGGCATCTAAGTCCGAATTCAAAAATTCACAGTCATGATCACAATTTACAATACGAAAAATCTTTAAATTTAGAATAAGTCAAAAACGAAGGTACATCATTATTCATTAATGTAAAAAATAAAAAGAAGTGGGCCGAGAGGATTTCCCTGGGGTACACCCGATGTATTGTGATTATCATTAGATAGACAACCACGAAATAAAACACGCTGAATGCGGTTAGTTAAGTAGGAACAAAGCCAATCAACAATCAAAGAAGGAAAACTAAGGGCAGTCAATTTATGAATTAAAATCTCATGATTAATTCTGTCAAATGCTTTACTGAAACCAGTAAAGATACTGTCAACTTGCCTACCCGATTCGATTTCAGAGAGGCAAAAATTTAATAATTCCAGTAAATTGGTTGTAGTAGATTTCGCCTTCATAAAACCGTGCTGAAAAGAACCTATAAACGGTTTAGAGTGAAAATATAGAACTGTGTAAACTAAGGCCTCAAAAATTTTACCAATGCAACATAGATCTGCAATGGGTCTATAATTCGTAATATCGCATCTAGTACCACTCTTGTGTAGAGGGATAATAAAAGATAATTTCCAGGTCTGACACTGGAGCTGATGGACAAATTAAACAAATGACATTAAATAGGAACAAGGGGAGGAGAACATTCCTTAAGAAGAGAGACAGGGACACCATAAGGACCACATGAAAAGTTATCCGGTAAGCTATTAATATGATGCATGACCGTGTCGTCATCAAATATCAGATCATAAATATCAGATCCTTCGGCTCCAAAGAAGTTGAAGGAAACCTTGTCAAGTGAGTAAAATCATTGGGATTGATTACTGTTAATAAAAGCGGTCTTGAAAAAGTCACCAAAAAGATCTGCAATAATTTGAGGATCATTACTATCATGATCACCCAACTTTAGTGAAGAAGGGAATCCATCGGTCTGACGCTTCAAATTAACAAATTTCCGAAACTGTCCCAGCTCACAGCGCAGTCTAAACCCTCTCCTCATCCTTCTTCTACTATGTATTATAAAATTTCAAATTCGTAAAATAGGTCAACTTCTGTTAAATTTTCAGTCACAATACATTATTAAGATATGATTACTGTTCAACATCCGGATTCATCGGGGACGAGAAATTACTCTATGAAAATGAGATCTTACGCTACTTCGAATAATATCATGCACATTAATCTGTCGTTTGGCTGTTCTTCTTGATATCAAGCTGGATCAGCTTGGATCAGATTGATTCACTCTGGATTATGTTTTATCACAAAGTTGTGAATAAAATGTTCGAACATTTTGGTGTTCTTGATGAGATTTCTGATTTGTTCTATATTCTGTGCATATAGCCCATTCTTATAATTACAAACTTTTCGCAAACGCATACCGCGTCTTCAGCCGGGCCTTTCAAATCGTTAGGGGCTGAGGTATTTGTTATAACATAGCAGTGAATCCTTCAAAGGCAAAATTAATCGTTGTCACCAAAAAGGAGAAATTTTGATAGGTTTACAGCTTCTGCTCTCTATGTCAAGCTCTCGGATACTAATCTTGATTCCAAATTATTATAGAGTGCAGTGAATATAATCCAAAAAAAACATTTCTACAGTTCAGAAGTATCTTTGGTATAAGGTGGGGTATTAAACCAAAAGTAATATATTAAATGTATACTTTAATAATTATGGGTATGAAGGAAGAGGGGGAATATTCCTATCATCCGGTTGAATAAAAGCATCCATTAGAACCGTTCCTATCGTGGTTTTGAATGCTAGTTTAGACCCTGCTACCAGTAAACCTATATTTTTGGGATGAAATGAAGTGGTAATCAACGAAATGAGAGCTTTGCAAGGTCTGAATCATCAACTTCGTTGTTTGGACTGGATCTTCTATTGGGGATTATGGACACGTTTTACAGAACCCGTTTTGCTAACGTAAGTAATATTACAGTCCCAGTCACGCAAATTACATAAGTTCGACATGACACAGAATGCGCTCCCCTCTCTTTGTGGTATTATTTAGTATAAAATAACTGTGCAACTGTTATGTTGTTTCTAGTTTAAATGTAGTTTGGTCCTATGATCCTCCTGCCTTATCGCGAGCGGCTAAGTTCATTGACCTGGCTTCTCTGGAGAAACGACGCAGAGTTGCCGATATAGTTTTTGTTCACCAGGTCTCCAACACTAACACTGACTCTTCGGAGCTCCGGGGCAGAGTCTCCTTTAGGGCTAATACTCACAACCTGAGGAGTGTGCCCCTTTTACATATTAACTTCTCTAGAACTAACTACGAGAAGCATGAACGTATTAACCGCATGCGTATGCCGGTAAACCGCATTGCAGAACATTTTGACTTGAATGTGTCTAAAAATGTGCTTAAGAGACGCCTTCAGGTGGTTTTGTAACTATCTTAGTGCTAACATTAAATGTTTCCTGGGCTAATATTTAATCTACTAAAAACTTCCTTTGTCCTTTAATTGGTAACCCTACTAACAGTCTTGCGTGCTTGTCGTGCTGATCTTAACGCATTTCTCTGAAATGTGTGAACGCTTAATGCGGAGATTGGTAAATGTTTCTTGGCACCTCGCTGCGCCTTCTGGGCTAGAAGGGAAACTCATTAATATATATTATGTTACGTTATATATAGTAAACTTAAGTAATGAAGAACAAGAAGGATAGAGAATATCATAATACTAAAAGAAGGGAAAAAATGGAAAAGCAAAAACAAACAAAAAGTAAAGTTTATGAAATAAAAGAAGGAGAATCCGTTCTGACGTGAAGCATAAAGTTTACAAAAATGAAAAATAATGAAAACAACACTTCTTGACAGATGACAGAGGGAGTTCCTATTCGCGCCACAGACGTTGGTGTACTATTCCAAAGTTCAATACGATGAATCGTGATCATTATTAATAATTGTATGTTTTACAGTTTATTTTGAAAGTGTGATTAAAAGATTTTGAACAAGTTGATAGTTCCGAGAGATAGCTAGATATAAGTCCATGTAATATTTTGAATATCATGACACAATTGCAGTAATTCAAGTAATTATCCAGATTGCAATTCAGAATCGACCATGAGATCAGTAAAACATGATCATATTTACGAAGATCATATATATAACGGGCACAATTGTTGAAATGAGTATTTATCTTCCTTCGATTAAAACTCTCAAGTGAAGAGTAAATTGCAATGCCATAGGAAATGAATGGAATAATAATTGTTCTAACCAAGAATAAGGACGTTAATACAACGCCGCAGTAATCTTAAAGTGTTACAGATTTTTGATGTAATACTATCCACATTATCAGTCCATGTAAGGGTTTTATTAAACATACCAAGATTTCACAATTTCGGTATAGGAGGAATTTGCTTCATATCAAGTGATTTATTAAAAATACAAATTTACTGAGATTTAGAAATGTTTAATGTGAGTTTATTATACTGAGTCTATAAGTTTTAACAGATTGCAGGTCAGAATTAATTTTAGTTACGCCAATATTAATGTCATAAGAAGATACTGGTATTATTAGCTGCATGTCGCCCACATACATGAAGATTGACGAACACTTAATATTCTAGGCTAAACGCACACTGCATCAGACAATAAAGTACAAGCAAGCAAATTCGTATCTATGCTACATGATAGAAAAACAAATTTTTTGCTCCAACAATACTGCGATTTTGACTATTTGTGCTTGACTGATTTATTCAGTGATGGCTTAGCCTTAGACCAATCATTAATAAATAAACTAAATAAAAGGGGCCCAAGTACCAACCGAAAGTTATTTTCTTATACCATAAATCCAATCAACTCTACATGATCAAATGGAATTTTTCAAGTATCTTAGACAGAACAGACAAGATACTAATTGAACAAAAATCTCCAGGATTGATAGCATTGTTAATTTTCCTATTAGGTATAATTTTGGCTATTTTCCAAGCAGAGGGAAAGACATAGGTACTTATGGATATGTTGCATCTTATCGATATTATTAATTAGAAGAAGCAGAAGTAATTTTAGGAATCTCAAGTCAATATTATCAAGTCCGACAGAGGTGGATTTCATGAACTTTAGAGCAAAAATGGCGACAGTTCAAGCCACATTTCGAAATTGAAAACACATTTCTTTTATTAAGGTAGTTGTTACCACTATTATTACTTCCTACTGATACATAGGATTAACAAAAATAGGTGTTAAGAATGTCAGCATCAATTTTACAGTAATTATTTCTTCTTCTAAGGCCCACGAATATTACCACCACTTTTATATTGCTGCCTCTTTTCCAATAAGCATTCTGTGTCTAGGATAAATTCAGTTTTTCCCACAACGAAAAGTGATGGAACTACATTCCTTCTCGTTTCCGATAAGTATTCTGTGTCTAGATTAACTGGTGCCACATGAAATAGCAAATTGAGCAGTCCATTTAGTAGAGGTCGGTGGTATGGAACAATTAAGTTTCTTTTGAAGTGTCTTTATTTCTACAGGTATGATTGAAGTTGTCCTATTTCTCAGTGCCTTTAGTTGTTCCATAGGTCATTAGCTTTATGTTTTTTACCATAATGTGCAGAATCCTGTTCTATCACTAATTTCTCAGTTTTAGTATTCATCCAGTCATTACGACACACCTTTTTAACTCGTTTTAAAACATTTCTTAGTTAAAAAGTTTATCTGTAGGTTTATTTTTATATTACAGGTCGGAGGTCGAAAAAATATTACCTTTAAAAGAAATATTAATAGTTTTTCTTATGTCTGATGTCTTCGCATGTGCGTTCATATTGGGTGTAACTAAATTCAAAAGTTTTGAAACTTCTAATCTGCTTGTCATTTTTCTCAAAAATTACACTTTTCAGGTGTATATTTAAACTTTAAAAAAGCCAGGAAAATAACATAAATTCGAACTGCTTATAGTTTAAACATATCCACAACCAAATTTTTGATTTCTTTCAATTTTATCAAAATTGTAAAATCCTGCTCGAAGGACCAGTCGCAAATACAATCAGCTTCCTTTTTCATTCTGTTCAATATGCTTTGTCCGTGTTGTCTAATTTATTAATCTTATTTAATAATTTTGTTTTAATTAAATCACACGGCGTCTTTTTACTTCCGTGTGTAGACAACGATTACGTAAAAGCGCCTATTTCTTCAATTAATGATAATACTGCAACCTTGTCTCAAGGTCAATGGACATGGACATAAATTTCATAACCTCTGTCAACGCCAGAAAAGAAAGTCATGAAGCCAATCAAGAACTCAAAGGAGGAAATTTCTATCCTCATAAATTTTCACTCAAGAATTTCATAATACTCAGGCAGCCAAAGAGAAGAAAGTAAGCAATCT
>QYTT01077807.1:0-18341 GCA_006980735.1 Dasypogon diadema | reverse complement strand
TTTATATGATCTAAAATGATCCCAATAAGCAAATCCCACTACAGTCATTAGAGTCTAATAAAATTTTCAATGTTTTCCTTCTGTTTATTATTATTGCCCCATAAAAGTCTCATAATTCCTGAGGCATCATTGCCATACGGTTGTACCGGAAATCCCAATTCCCCCACAATTTACAGACTTTCTTCAACATAGCTCAGAAATAATGCAACGAACACTATAAAAGCAAAATTTATGATAAGAAAATAAAAAGTGCTCGTAAATACTCTCTCTGTTAATCACAAGGCAATTAAATTTGTCTCAAAGCGCAATGTCAACAACTTCACCCGGACTTATCTATCTAAGATTCCCGTGGTAATTCTAAACCGCACCCACATGTGCTCCTTCTTCTACATATAATAGGCGTATTATAGGCCCAGCAGCGTCAATAGATGGGAGCCGAAGTACAGCGATTCCATTTCAAACATTTAACTGGCATCGATAGATATAGGAACTCAGCAGGGGTCAATGGAATGTGTGGATTATGCGTCTTAACCAGCGGTCATATCACAATAGGGCTCCTCCACTCTGCCAACTCTTTTTTTTCTTCCTACTCTTCTTCTTGTTTAATTTGAAAATAAACGCAATCACTTATCAGTTGGAGTCTATCTGTTCGCACCACAACACACTGGGACTGGCAATGGGAATGAGGCGCACGACATGCATTAGGATGAGTTACATTACAACCTTCGAGTCAACAAATGCTACAGATAAAAAAAGGAGGAATCTAAGACTTGACAGCCTGCACTCAAGATATTTGCTGGGCTTTGAGTTGCATTCATAGCCTCCCTCGTCATTCCATATGTTTTCTTTCTGTTATTCCCTTCCCGCTTACTGTAATTAAGTTGATGCATTCGCGTTATGCTGCTGGCTGGGTGTTCTCTAAAGAATCCAATGACGAAGAAATTATGTTGGGTGTGCCCGCTATGGAAAAGTATCTTTAGTATCTTTGAACGAAATATCTGAAGAAAAAACTATTTCCGTTTGCCGTTGTGGGGAATAATTAAAATTTCGTGTATACTGAGAAACTATTGTGAGACTATGTCATTACCGGACAATGCAATTTGCTTTGGATATGAATCTTCACTGCCTTTCATGATGGCGAATTTTTAATGATAACCCGACAATTCCCCCGTTGGGTGAGATCGCTAAAAGAACAAATGTTTATAATAAAGTATTATGAATGCAATCATATCATATTAGCTGGGATAATGAATCTAGTCTTAGCACAAATCGATCAGGCAAGACTGCCTAATCCGGGAACCTTTTCACACCTTCAGCGTGAAGAAGCTGACTGAATAGAACTTAAAGTGACATGTAACTCATACAAAAGCTGGGAGATATCCAGCCATAGATATCATAGCATAATCTATATATTAATTATACAAAGAAAGTTCCCGGTTCCGTATTTCAGCCACTTTTTTTATATGGAGTTTCATCGAGCTTTTCTTGAAATTTTATAATGGCAACACTGATCCGCATCAGTTCGGGGTTTTGTTCATTACTTTGGGGTTGCGTTCCTGGGTAACTTTGGTGTTAAGTTCCGTGTTTGCCACCGATAAGTATGCAATACATGGATTTATTGGGACTTTTTTCATTTCATTATTCTGCATGGTAAAATATGTTGCAAGTGTCTTTTTATTGCTTCTTTGCATGGGAGGGGAGGGACACCTCTGAAAAAAAAACGCGCTTTGAAATTTAAGGTGCAAATTGAGGGAACATATAAAAACGTTATGTCACTCATATACCTTCAATTTGTGCAATTGCACAGCGGTCTCCTAGTATAAATAGTTGGAGCGTTTCCGAACAAATACTACTATTGATACCAAACCTGCTTCGAAACATAACGCTCTCCCTCAAACTCAAAATATGTTACTAAACTAAAAGCGTTTCAGTTAAACTAATGTGAAAAAATAGATGTATTCTTTTATACGTCTATCCTTTGCATGCTCAAAAATTTATTTGACATTTATCAGGCAAGACAAACCAATTAACCAGCAAGACATGCAAGACATGTGAATGTTAGCAGTGTTAAACACAACAAAAGGAAGTTATTTAATAACGAGTTAACTTAAGATTAGGCTCCCCAACGCATGCAAGACATGTAATAGTTAGTATGGTGAGGCCAATTGACAGGACAGACGAAAATAGAAGTTAGTAATAAGCAAAGAGGCACAGTCTTGGTTTGATCTAAATCAAAGAGCTCCGCAACACGGTTACAACAGCTATACACATGCGATTAATAGGCTCATGCTTGCCATAGTTAGTTCTACAGAAGTTGACATGCAAAAGTGGGGAAATAGAGCTGATATAGTAGTGTGATCTTATAGGATTCAACTTTAAACCATTAACAAGAGATCAGTTGTACATTCAGTTATGATCATCGTTCCCTCGTGTCAAACACCTCTCCATCAGTCCAAAAGGTTTGCTAACCTAGATCTGCACATCATCGGAAGCTGGGGTGGATTCAAAAATTTATATGTATAATTGAATGTAGATGTTGAACAGAAGAGAACTGAGTACGGATCCTTGCGGAACTCCATAAAAAATTAGAAGAAAATCGATAACCTGTTGACATCTTTCACATAGGAAACTCGAAACAAATCAGATAGCAGAAGAAAACCCGTATCTAGAAGATAACTTTACTAAAAGCTTATTGCGGTCAAAAGCCTTGAAAAAGTCTAAAATTATCAAAGCACTGATATTGTTGCTATTAAGAGATGAGCATAAATTGTCAATCGACTTTACTACCCCGTGGTAGTCAACACGGGGTAAGAAGTTTTTTATCTTTTAGGAAGAGCTGCATTTGTATACATATTAAATTCTCTAGGACTTTGGAGAGAAAGCACAGAATGCTGATGTTTTCTTTAAGTCAATCGCCAACCCTTTTGAGGCTCTTCCACAGTGTTTTCGGCGTTAGATTCAGGAGTCACAAATGTAAATGTATTCCATGTTTTTTCCTCTCTAATCCATGCAAGAGGTTAGAAATACTAATTTTTTAGGAAAGAAACCACTAAAGTTACATGCCTGATACGAGGTTTTCGCGGACCGTATCCAGTCCGTAAGCCGTCAATTTGGAACCCCTTGGTTAGGGTTTAATTTTGAAGTAAAGTACTCTCGTTTAGCTTTACGTAATGTTGAGTTGGTCCGGTTACAAGTCGATAAATATAGTTGTGTGGTATTATTGGATTTAACTTTACTCTGAAAGTGGTAGAAGTATTTTGTTATATGAACATAGTTATTTGAACATAGTTGGACTCCGCACAGCATTTCCACACAATAGCTCTACACATAACATTGCAAAAATTGTCTTGCATATCCCTTGCATCCTATTCGGTTCCATGTTTAAGATTGGAATTATATTTCCATCGCAGTGTTTATGCGGGAGGTCCAGGCCAATTTTGAGTCCTAACCCAACTGATCTGTGGTGCTCCCAAAAGTATGAACATCTTAGCATGGATATGTTTTCCGAAAGAATACCACTAGCCATTAATTTCATTTTATGCAGTGAATTATACATAAGTTCATGTAATTCATCGTTCATCTTTTGCTTATTTCTCGATTCTGTGTTCGGACTTCATAAAGAGAGCACAGGACTCTTCGTTCAGACACTCTGGTGCTCCTTTTATTGTTTTGTGAGGACCAACGGTACCAAGCCATATGGTAATATTGTTGTAATTTTATAACTGCGATGGATGTGAAAACCCGACTGCCAAGGTGAAATGAAGCTGTTTCTCTAGTGGAAAGCTTACATTTTCCAGTACATTAGTTTTCCTAGAGCTTTCCCTAAAAATCTTAGGACTTAGGAAATTAGTAGGACGAGAATCGGAGATGTCTGCACGAAAAGTTCATTTTATAAATTGGTTATAGCTTTTTTCATAAAAACTCTCAGCTTCTATTTCCACAGAAGCATTTCAAATAAAAAATTCCTTTACCCCACCTTCCACTTATTACGAACTTACATTTAAATTCCGCCTAAAAAGAAACATGAGACTCGAAAGTCACACTGAAATCCTAACTTCAATCAATCAGCTTGCATTATCCTTCTGAAGGATTCCGAAAACACAATAAAATTGAAGAGTAGTGTCAGGTTAAGATTCACCAGGGATTTGCACTTAATAAAAAATTCATTCGCTTTCTTGTTCCTTCTTCAATTATTTCTTTTTTTACAAAAAAATGAATTTTTTTTCACCTTCGCCTTTTTTATCTTAGAAGTCACGTAAGCTGTAGCAGTAATGAGACCATTTGTTACTATTCAGATAGACAGGTTGCCCTCCGACAGGGATTTTCTCCAATGTGAAAGGACACAATGAAGGAAAAATGGATGAAGATATGATGGAATTCATTAACAGGACGTCTACTCGTAAGATGTATATTTCTTTGAAATTAATCTTGCTGAATGCATTGCCATTGAGACCTAGATTGGAACTGTAGAATTGTGGACTTCCTGCCTTTTTTAAATCATTTAAATTCATATATTTTTTTTTAATTTCAGATCCTTTAACGTTTCCATTACAATTTTGATTTCATTAATAGCGTGTGCGTATATAATAGTCTAGAATTTCATGGTCAGATCCGATGGGAACATTTTGTACTCCTTAATTGCTTAACAACATGCAAATAAGCTCGGAGATCTTCAATTGATACGGGAATAAAGCAAATTGATAGCAACCATCTGCGACGAAAATTGGTGGTCCACTTAAATATCTCTGTCGCTATTTGAAAGCGTAACCCGACCTACAATGAAACGATAAATATCATATGCAAACTGTGAACGTTTTGCCAGGCCATAAATAGCGACTATTCGGGTTTATTGGGTCCATAACCTAACTAAGACTAATTTTTATTGATTTTTACGCCATCACAAGATCTCGACCTCATCTCAGTGATGTTATGTGATAAATGTCGCTGTCAATTTTCCCACAAATCTCTCAACCATCTAAACATAGAAAAAAAAACGCTGGGCGACAGATTGTCTAGCTCACAGCAGTACATATTATGCCGAGGCTTCACTGTTGCTTGTTTTCTAGTTTTTGTTGACATTCACATTTTTCGTGTCTAATTTCAGACTCTTTGTGAGTGTTATGATTCATTTTCGAAACAGACAAATTTTTAGCCTGTTTTATGATTCATAGAGTCTCGGAATTAATGTAGAGAAATATTTTTGCTGGGTTGGGGACTTTACCAATGCCAATTGGGAGCACTTGAACTCCAATTGGGCCTGTGGCGCCAAGTGGAATTTGCAGATGTTCCCAAATGTTTTCGCGTAGTAGTAGTGCGTTTTTTTATGGGAACATTATCTGTTGTTCAATATGCATATTTTTTCCATTTTTTAATAATTTTTGATTGGTAGTGATAAAGTTGCTATAAATATTTCAGACTATAATTTCTAGAAATAGTTTAGGTTTTGTGTAAAATTGGGCGTTCACAAAATAAAAATTGACTTCTCCACATCTGTTTTTTTTTATTCACTTGTGGACAATCATCAACAGCCTTATTAAATCTGTCAATTTTTCATATTAATAGATAGCCCTTTACATGCAACCCAAGCAAAGCCGTCCTCGTACCCTTTACGCAGAGGTACCATCTGGACCTGGATGGTATCTATATAAAAAAAAACGGCCATTGAGTACTCTGTCGAAGTCAAATACTTTGATCCTAAGAGCCTAAAATGCTTCACTGACGGGTTGAAAATGGATCATGGAACCGGTGCGGGAATTATTGGTCCCAATACCAGAGTCTCGGTTGCGATGGCCCACCGTCTTTCAGGCCAAAATCCATGCCATTGCGACCTGTACTCTTTTAGACCTTAACAAAAGTCTGAGGGGTGTCAACATATCTGACAGCCAGGCGGCGCTTATGGCACTCTCATCCTTGTGCTTCACTTCGAAGCTTGCCAGGAAGTCGCTGACGAGCTAGGCAGGAAAGGCTCATCTCCCCGATTCCATGGTCCCGAACCTTTCTGCAACATTGTTCGGTCGACTATAAAAACTGTTATAGAAAAATGGGCTAGGGGTCTTTAGCAGTCTTATTGGGAAAATGTCTCAGGACTGCGTCACGCTAAAGAATTTGTCAGTCCCTATGCCTACAAAACTACCGCCTTATGCGTCTTTGTTTGGAGGATGTTATGTTTTGACCAGTGCAGAATGAACGATTCAAACAACATAGCTGTTAGTCAATCTTCCCAGAACTTTACAGCCAGCTACACTTACCTCCACATTTTGAACTTGTGTAAATCAAATACTTCCAGTAGTAGTAGTAAGTTTTGAGTACGAGAAGTTCCAATTTTCTCCACTGAATTAACGACCTGCCCTGGTTTGAGATCCCTCGTTGTCCTTTTTCAGCTATTCCACCGTAACCATGTTTTCACAAGTGAATAAATGCAAGCTTGGGTTTAACGCCTTTACCAGTATTTTGTTCAATATCGCATTAGAAGCTACTTCTATTTAATCAAACGATTCTCAGAGAAATTTTAACAGTAGTATACCTGCCTTGACTGTTTTAATAATTTCGGGATAGAAGTAGGAGCTGTTCTAATAACCGTTTTACCAGCGGTCATTAAGTATAAGCATTTGAGCAGATACATACTGACCTTTACCTGATCCTGCTGGCGTATACAGTCCACATAATTGGACTAACGACCAAAGTTTCTAGATGATGGCTAATGACTTTAGTTACCAGGTTGTCTTTTTAGTTTTTTTTCTTGTTTCTCAGGTTTTTTTTTAATCTTTTGTGCTTAACATTCATTATAGTAACTATTATCCTCCTGTTATACACATGTTACTATGATCGAGAAGAATTGGGACTGATTTTAAATGGTTAAATTTAAATTTTTTTGTTTGTGCAAAGAATTTACAAAAAATGTTATTGAAGTGAACCTTCTAGTACAAGTCTATATCGACAATATAGGACAATACAGAGCCTTGCGGTACACTGGCATTGATGCTATAGGAATTAGTGATAACATCGTCCAAAGAAAGGCAAATGGAACGGTCGGAAAGGAAACTTCCAATCCAAGGAAGTTTGGTTAAAAGAGCAGAATGCTACACCCTGTTAAAAGCCTTCGAGATATCAAGCGCAACCACCTTCGACCCGCCAAAATTTTGAAGACAGCGTTCAGTAAGGAACGTCATTAAGTCACCAGTTAAGCGCCCGGCACGAAAATTATCTTGGCGATCCTGAATTAGGTGTTTAGTTCCGTGGTTTTTAATCAGTACGCGTTTACAAGTATCTGAAAGACCTTTGACAGGATCGAAGTGATCGCGATTGATCTATAATTATAGGAATCGCTAGCCTCTCCATAGCCTTAAAAATGGATTCAGTTTATTTAAAGTGATATTATTGCTCAAAGATGAATTTGCTTCTTTCTTCTGCGTATTTGTTGAACCAATTAAATAATTGTAAAGAAAGCTTCAGTCTGTTCAACTGCTGTCAAATATCCCATAATTATAGGAATCTTATTAATGTTATGCCGTAAGTTTTTAATAAATCGTAATTCCGTTGTGAACCGTTCTTCTAGACTGATTCAGAGATAGTACATCATCCTTCGACCTGGAAGAGAGACTTGAATCCTTATAAGAGAGCCATCTCGGGGATACATTATTTTCAAGCAGAATTCTGTGTAGTATTGTTTTCAGAGGCACAATTTAACTATTTTTTTAATAATCTCATACAACTCTAAACAAGGAAGAGATCTTTCAGTCCTAATTGGCACTAGTCTTAATTTAGCAGTGAGAAGGTTAACGTGCCTGGTTCCGCCAGGAACTTGAAAACAAATATAAATACAATACTCATATGCTCGTGCAGATGCCTCAACAGATCCATGTATTTGAATCCCATTACCCTCAGGAGCTCAAAACTCGTGCAGCTATTCAGGATTCAATATATAATCCTTCAAATCCTAAGGGGTCATCCCAATTCGATATCCGAATCCATTGCTTTTGTAGAAAGAGCTTTTTCAAACAATCGGATTAATGATTAAGTGTATCGAAAATCTTGGCACTATTCGACAGAATTTTGTGCTTTGTGGATTTTATCGCATTTGTGCTATTCTTACTGATGATAAGACGTAGACAGCTGGTCCAAAATCAAAGTCATATTCATAGCGTTCTTCGATTGGAGTGGCGTGGTAACCAGAATTGTGATGAGAAATGTGACAATGCTCTTGGTTTTGATTATGATTTGGTTGTAGATATCTTTGAAATGGTTGCGTTTGAAGTGTAACTGCTATAGATTTTAATATGCAATATGGATATGAAAAAGTTCCCCGTTTTGATTTGTTTGTGGATGTTTTTGAAATTTTTGCATATGAAATGTAAATCCGAAAATTGAATCACATTTTAAATTTTGGCGCCTGCTTCTACCATCAGTTTGCCACGTGACATGCAGAAAATAGACAGATATAGACCAAATATACTTTTGTCTTTTGCCGGCGTTGTTAGGCGCGATATTTAAACAATTAATTTTGGGTTTTTAAATACGAAGAAATTTATAGTTTAAAACAGATATTTATCAAAACAGACTAATAAAATGCTTTTCTTGCACACATAGTTTTGTTAAGTTTGTACCGAGAAACGCTTGAGAAGTATATGACACATTTCTAAGGTTATGTAGAAATTTGTGCCATTTTGCATGTAAGCATCCCCTCTCTATTTCTTCTATCTCTATGATCGGTGCGAATAACATTTGATCCCAGCAGTATTTTTCATAACAAATTTCTTCTCTTTTATCTCTCTTCATGCTCGCAATACTAATTCTAACGTAGTTTGCTTGCAAGAAATAATTTTCAGGGTTATCTTAAATTAAGGAAATAGTCCTTTTAAATTGCAGTGAGATATGAGATATGCTTGGAAAGCTATCAAGCTTATTTTTTCGCAATCTTGGGTCTTCTGAATATTGTTGCCTCACAGCTGCCCACTTTACATCTATGTACTTTAATAGTAAGGCAAACACTTCTCATCTTCCCAAATTGAGTGCACAAACGTAATATTTTTTTTCATTCTTCTTTCAGGTAAGCTTTTGAGATCCAATAAAATGGGCAACATCAAAAGGTAACTAATTTCTAACACAATTCAAATTCTACTTTGAAATCCCCAACCCCCAAAAGTATATAAATTCACTGCGGGAATGGCTTCAGTAAGCCGGTGAATACTATAAACATTAACTTATGTTTGTCTGCCATTAAAGATATTGCCGCAGACTATCACTAACAGTAGCCTCCACCAGAAGTGCTTCATTCCCGTCGCTAACTTTAACTTCTGCTTGAATGCTTCTGTCGGTAGCTATTCCCTGGAATTCTTTTGCCTCAATAAATTACGAAGTAGTTGCCAAGAGATTTAGTGAACTAACAAAACTCCTCTGAGGGAATATGTGGGTTCCAAAAGCTCTGATGGCCAACGTAAATTTTCCCTGTTAATCGAGTCGAGTCTTTCTTTTCCTCATTTTCTTGACTTTTATTATCGCCAGGAAAAAAAATTCTGATGTTGTTCCCATGTACTTCATTTCTACTACAACGCTGCTCAGGCTCATCGCCTCCTCACGTTAGATAAAAATGTCTTTCAGGTTTCTTGGCTCAAACAACAGTAAATGGTCGTCACTCGTCATCTTATTATGGAGCAATAGTCTTGCACTAGAAGGAAACACTTGATCCAGAAAAACTTTAACGAGATGAAATGAACGGGAAATTGATTTTTCTTCTCCCTGCATCGAGTATCTTGTATCTTATGCTTTTGCCAGTAGAAAAGTTCATCCCAGGCTGATTCCTGGAGCTAGCGCCGTTCGTACTAGCGGAAAAGCTAATAGCTCTGACCGTGGTTCAGAGATACAGATGTCGATTGATGGGTTTACAACTATTCCGCGGGTACTCCCATAGTTCCGAACATTATTTATGGATATTTTCTCGGATGAATAACTGACTGATTTTGTATTGCATTAGGAAAGTATGTTAGGTGCCTGCACCATTAATCTGCAATAAAAAGATTTGAATTATGGCGCACTACGTGCTCCGCAGCCTCCACGGCATGTGTTTCCACAAACGTACCGCGATAATAATACTTAAGTTCTGATTTTTTCCTTCATCAAAAGGAAAATTTTCCTCTTCGGTTAATAATAATCGCCTTCTCCATATTTACGCTTCACTGAAGTTGCACGGATGTAGTCCAGTATTAATAGCTTATCATGTTTCTCCTCAAGTTTTTATACTATCAGCTGTAGCCGCATGACCTCTATAAAAATATTATCAAACCAAAACTGAGGAAAGCAATTCTGCAAGGTCATGAACTCCCCTGTTATAATTAACTTTCTTCCGTGCTGTTTTTTTGTTTTCTATTTTTGCAAAAAAGAAGTCTTCGAACTTTTTCCTTCTAGAATAATATTTTTGCTGCGCAGTTGAGATTCTCTTGTGACTATGATTCACAGATGCGCGGTAAGTGTTTATATCGTGGTCTGCTCTATCACGTATTCATTGACAACTTGACCAGCGGTTTTGTGGTGTAAACAACGGCTCCAGAGATCCAAAGAAACCTATATTTAGCAACACGGCGACTTGGTGAGATAAAGAAGTTTTAGAAGCCGTCCAAGCCGAAAGTGAAATCTTCTATAATTGGAGCGATAAGGGTGGGTGCACGGAATTATTAAGAGGCTTTCAGTGATTCAGCAAATTATTTGATATACGAATGTTTTTGTGAGTTTTTTTTAAATCATTTTTGTCACTTCGATTGAAGAAAGGAACTTATTTTTTGATCGCAATAACTACTGATAGTCTGATAACATTCAGATTTATATGAGGCTGATATGCACTCATTGCTAATACGTCTTTCATATTAGATAACATTTATCTAGGATGAAAAATTTTTACTATTTTTACTACACAGTAAAACTATCCAAACTGTTTGAAAATAACTGGTTTGGGCCACTACCTTTCTTAATTTATTGCCAATTTATATTAATTTTTTCGACAAGAAAATTTGGGTATTGTATGAGAGATATTTAGCCTTATTCGACAAGGGTTTCCGAATTTTTTCATTCCAAACGGAGTCCTGAATAGGGTTGATTGTGTAACCAAGATTCTGCGAAAATAAAAAAATCGACTAAGGAAATTGGACTAATTCTGGAAGTTAGGGAACAACAGAAGTTTTATCAACCCGTTAAAGCTAGGTCACTCCATTCATTCGTAATATATGAGGCTAGGTTTCTGGTGTAATTTACTGGTGCGATTGCTACTTCGTACTATTCTTGATATATGTTTCTTCAATAGCTGAACATACTGTATGTCCGACGGACCAGGTCCACAGGTTTGGTCTGTACGATCAAATCTTATATAGCCCCTTAACTTGCCAAATCTTGTAAGTGGACCAGATCCACAGACCTACGTAAAATAACTCACCCGTCGGATCGCTAACAAACGTTAAGGGGATACAAACAGTTTAGTCCGATAAATTTGTTCCAACGGATTTCTTCTATTGGTCGGACATATGCCTTCAGCCACTAACGAGTGGATCTTGTCCGGAAAACTGATCCGTGAAGGACCAAGTCCGGCGGAAATTTCTATCATGTATGGCAAGCTATTGAGGAGTTTTCAATAATCAATGCGTTTTCTTGAGTGTTTTTCCAAGAGAACCTTTGAGTGCATCTATCCCAGTTTATTTTGAGGGGTTTAGTAATGGCATGTGGGGTATAAATGACAGGTCAGTGCTCTTTAACAATATCTTGAGTAGTTTCCCGTTTTTTTTTATGGTGCAGCTTAAGCTCAGATACTACCCTATGAAAAAGATGTGGGGGGTGGGGAGAAGTTAGGAGCTTAAGTGAAGGTTTATATAGGTGCACACCCGCTTAAATTACTGCACCAGATTCATCGGTGCAGTGAAGTGATTGTAAATCAGAATGACTCTACTCTCACCATGGACCTTCAAATCAATAAACAAAAGAAAAGTATCTAACGATCTCTGCTAGAAATGTGTTTAGGCAGAGTTTGATCTTAAGGGGCCGCATTATACTAAAATAATAGAGCTTTTGTTTCGATGAGACCGCTTTGATCACATCTAAATTAAAGGAGTGCTTGCACCAGTGATAACTAGATCTGCTGCACATACGGGCAGTAAAGATGCATAGGAAAATAGCTTAGTATGTTATGTCTTATGGGGAGAATCTGAGAATAGATAAGAGATAAATTACGAATAGCATAAATTTTTCTGAGGACCTAAACGTTGACTCTAAAAATTCTCTCCAGTTACTTAAGACGTAATTTGGAAGCGCACAGAAAATAAATGTTTTATTGTCACATTCAGCGCAATTATGTTAGCCTCTAGCCACGGTTTTACTTCCTTTTAAACGAAAGTTTCGCTCGATCGCGATTAAGTTCATTAACAAAGCATCCGTACCAGAACCATAAGTTTTGCAATCAAGACCCACTTCTGACGATTTATTATCACATAAAATATTTTTTGATCACTATTTCTAGAATTAATCTATCAAAAAGTATGTTATAATCCAGATCTAGATGTTTTATATGCCGAGTACAACTGTAACATAAAATAGACTATATTTTGCAATTTAGTTAGAGAAGAGTACACCCATTTGCAATTGTCAAACTGGCTAATAGTGGTTTCGTACCTTACGTCGCCCAAAATCAAACTGCATTGCTAAAAACTAGTAGCGTACATGACATGGGCTCTTCTCAATGTGTTACAACACTTGCAAAATATTTTATCTTGCAGAATAATGAAATTAAAAGAGTTCCAATAAATCCGTGTATTGTATACTTATCGGTGGCAAACACTGAACTTAACACCAAAGTTACCCATGAACGCAACCCCAAAGTAATGAACACAACCCCGAACTGATGCGGATCAGTGTTGCCATTATAAAATTTCAAGAAAAGCTCGATGAAACTCCATATAAAAAAAGTGGCTGAAATACGGAACCGGGAGCTTTCTTTGTATAATTAATATATAGGTTATTAAATGACATCTTGCGCGCTTCTTAAAAATATCAGGTTTTCCCTTAAGAGCTTGTTTTGACTCCCTGGTGATATTCACTCGAAAAACGTTTTCACGCATGAGATTTAATAAAGTTCACCGTCTTGTATAGACCTCAGTACCCTCATTATCACATAATATGTGATACGGATCTACTTCTCCAAAGAAATGTTACTAGTTGTAACTGTAGGTCAATAACTACAAACTTGCTGGATTTCTTTTCTTTTATCAGGTCAATATTGCAATATGCTAGTCGAGTGTACGCTCGGTTTTCATGCCGTCTATATCAATTTCATTAAGGCAGTTCAAGGAACATCACCCTACAAATTTTAATCCTTCAAAAAAGAGAGTTTAATCCTGTCTTCATCTATATAAATTGCTAGGGTAGAGTTTCCCGGGCACCTTCCTATGAGCTTTCCCGAGTTTAGTGTAAATGCCTGGGTAACGCAAGAAACCCAGCCAGTATAGCCGTTTGAGAATTTCATCTATTTTTCTAGATTTCCCGGAAATTTCCCCATGCCAGTGGCCGAGTTTCTTCTGTCTGGACGTGGGTTGGATTTCTGCATATCTGAGTATACCAGCAGTTGAGGCAATTCCACTGTCGAGAATTGTACTTGCAAAGCAACAATGATGTTGCACAGAAAATTTTATGTAAAAATTGTGGTTTACTTGTAACATTTGTCAGGTTAAAATTTCTCAATCTCCTCTTCCCTAAAAATTATTCTCACACACAGCTGTTCTGTGTGCTTCAATAACCTAAGAAAGTTTTCTATTCTTCACCCACAATGAAATTCATATGTACAATGATGATTAGAACTCAATATCTATGTTATATTAAAGAAGTACAATTTCTTCCCCTCATCTGATTATTATTACCGAATACCGATCAGTGTCAGAGCTGTATTGCACAGGGAGAGTAGAAATCAGTAATGCGAGACGAATTCGGCACTGGATTATGCAAATTGCTTTTAAATTTAGCAAGACGCCCGCTTTGCTTACAAATACACTCAAGGAACTGAATCCAAAACTGGTGTTATTGACATTTTTTTCTTAGAAAACACTTTCCCAAATGTTTATTGTTTGAAATGTTAACGTAGATGAATCCACTCTTGTGAATACTTTGCAAAAACAACAAAATAAATACCCAAAAAACTGACAAGAATACACCACGAAGACTATTCCCGTGCTCTTGAAACAATAGTAGCCATTAAAAACTCAAAGTCAGGTACACAAAACACACCCATAAGAGTTCTTTTCGTTTGATCTGTGTATATAATTTGCTCAAAATGACTTTTAATGGCACAGTAATCCAACGGCCCCACATGTACATGTGTCTCTCGTATTCAAATAGCCTTCGTAAGTACATTCGTACACCGGATTTTCTTTATGGACGCTATTAAGTGGGGGTTTTTTTTGCTGCTCTCCCTTCGACCAATTCAAATCCATTGTTGTTGGCACGACATTTTGACCCGCACTAAGAGATCCATACTGCGGGGTAAGAGGTCTACATGATTAATGTTCTACAAGATCTTCGCCGGTTTGGTGTGTGAGTTAATAATTAGTCTAGACAAGGTAGGGCAACCATTTATTGTATGTGAGATACCTCTTGAGGTTTCTTTTCACCTTTTGATCTGAGATGTGTTCTTGAATACCTTAAATGAAGGCAAGGTGACTTGGATATCTCTAGTGGTTGAGATGAAATGATGGCATACTTATTAGATGGGTTCATTGGTAGTGCGCACATAGTGAACAATGAAGTGTTACCTTTTCATGCCTGATGTAAGTCTAATGAAATGATAGCATGTCGGTATCACATTACACTCGTAGCGAAAGGAGAATGCCACTTACAGATGATTGTGTAGTATTATTCACTATCAAGTGACATGTATTTTGTGATAGTATCGCATATGGAAAACTTTCTTGAATACAATAGCAAAATGTATAAAGAAAGGTATCGAAATAAGACTCTGGATTTAGGTGGAATTAAGTGCCCTGAAAGTGTCAGGTAATCTTTGTTCATGGAGTTAGGAAGAGTGGCATTATCGCACGTATGAACTAAAGGTTTATCTTCCATAATATGTGCTATACCTTATCAAGTGTCCGTCGCATTCGTACTCATAAAGGACTTAGATGTATACAAATAGCAACCTACAAATGTTAGTGATTTACAAATGGAACTCTCTTATAAGACGGTCCAAGATTCTCCATGTGGAAGGTCCACATCCCGTAATCAGTCAACAAAAGCAGTAGGAAGGGTTAATAAGTCAAAATGGAAGCTGTAGTCTGTCAGAATGTTGTTGTTGAATGCTTCCCTTCTCCCGCATCAGGAGCAGGAAGATAATTTTGATTTTCTCGTTCGCTATTTTTCCATTCAGATGGAAATAGAAAACCTGTATCTAACAGGAGATAGACTTTAGTCACCGTTCTTATAGGATCTTCAAACTGTCAAATATCTCTTAAGTTGTTAAGATGCCTCTAAAGGTTTATGAAAACCAGCCAACCAAGCTATGGAACGATAGTGTTCAGACCAGTTATTCTGTTTTCAGGATCGCAACTATTTTGGTGTGTTTAAATTCTGGGAGAAAGCGTGTCTAACCCCAAAGGAACATTAAAGACGAAGTTTAGTACTTTTATCGCAATTTCACAGAAATTGATAGCGGATCCTATTGAAACCTGATGCCTTCTTCAACATTTTTTAAGCGCACCATTAACTTCTCCTACTAAGCGGGGAGTAAATTGGCGAGTTTGTTCTATGTTGCTTTGATTCTATTTTTACCTCAGGCTACTTTAATTTAGTAAAACTATTGTCATGGGATTTGAATTATCTCTGCATCTCTTCAACAAATTCCAGTTTCGAAATTTACGGGCTCAACCATGTTAATCCATTTGTCTCGTCTGGCCTCATTAATATTACGATATATTGTTTACAAAAATCTTTTGGGGTTGTCTTCCTTTCAGATAATATTACTACGCCTATAAACCTTTTATAGTTACATATCTATTTTTGGGAGAAATCGTGGGAGACTTACAACTATTGCTTTTGTTTGCTTTTTCAATAATCCATTGACACCGAATTGTAGAGCACACTAGTGTAGTGTGAACGCCTATCTCAATTGGCACTGATCGTTACTTGGGCCCATATCCTAAGCCCCGGATCGTGGACAGGAGGCCTTTAGTGAGGCTATTTCCATTTGTCAACTGATATTGAAGTATGTATTCTTTTCTCCCTTTTATTTTACTTTAATTTTTAATATTTACTTTGGTCGCCAGATTGATTGAACTTATTTAGTGCTATCGAAAGTTAAATTAGTGATCTAAAGTCTAAAACTCTTATATTATATTTCAATATACTTTTTATTATTTTCAACACTTCTCTTGACGTTTATGAAAAGTTCTTTACCAAATGCTTATTTACGACTTTTCACCTCCTCCATGTCTTCATATTGTCTTCTTCTAAATTCATTTTTGCATTTTGGATCCGAATTATCACTAAGGATTCGGTCGGGACTAAGGGGTGATTAACTTCCTGGATTAGAATCCCGCAAGGAATCCGTACCAAGCTAGGACCTGTTTCGAGCGTTTCGAAATGTTGAATAAGTGTAGACAAAGGATGAACCATGAATCTTACGAAATTTTTGTGAACGGTAACAACCAAAGAATAGCCAGGGTTGTTTTAAAGAAAATCATAGGAGAAGCATTACAAACCTTCTACTTTGGCGTAGAAGTATTTGGTGCACTGTATATGTCTAGGATCCCAAATTTTGAAATACCAAGGTACCTCGCTCGTTTTGTCCTCTGAGGTTGATGCTAATACAGTACCTAACTAACTTGTTATATTTCACAGCAGAATGTTTATTCCTGTAGATTTCACGATGAATACTGATTTATAGAGTTTAAGAGAATGAGTGAACCTTTTAATCCTCAGTTAAATAGTAGGTAACTCTTGATTATGGGTACCGTATATCTCATTGGGTATACGGGTTGACCGTACGGTCCATCCAGGACCTGTTCGTTAGCTCAAACCCGCCGAGGTTTACTGGACTGCCGAGGTTGAGCTTTTTGGCTGATTGTGCCGGCTGACATTCTTGCCACCAACTCGTTTCGTGAAACTCTGTACGAATACTTGCTCGGCGAATTCTGGAATCGAACATGATCTGTACTTACGATGTCGACAGGATACTGTGCTGAATATGATATTGTTTTGTGCAAAATTGACCACTTAAAAAGCGTATCTAACGATATCAGTTTCCTTTCCCAGGTATAATTCTTGAGAGTCTGAATACAATCTCAAATCAACTTAGATTATAATCTCACTTCAAAAAGTAGCTTTGAACGCAGCCGTAAGTATTTGATAAAATATATAATAGATGTATGTTTTTGTTTATATAATATGTTTATTTTGTATTCCTCTGGTACTAATACTCTCCGAAATCATTTCCAATTGTGCCATCAGATAGAACCACGTCTTTTACAGTATATTTGGTTTTAGAAGTCCAGTCACTGTTCTAAACGTTCAGTGTTCTGAACGGTGTCGCTCTTCTCTATCTTTCTGGGGTTAAACGAAGAGGGAGCCCATTTAGGGAAACTCCAAGGCCTTCTTCTATAAGCGTTTAGTCGAGCTAACTGGTGTAGTATAGGTAATTATTGATCTTATAACAGCTATGTGTAACCACAATATATTTTTCGACTGTAGTCTCCACCTCCAGGTCTTGAATTTGTTACATCCCACCGAACGACGGCGTTCCCGTATACTTTTAAGGCATTCAGCACCTAACAAATCAGCTCTAAACTAGTCTGTGAGTCTAATAACTTGCCACGTTAGTGGCTGAATTGATCACGGTACACGTCTGCAGATTTTCTCTTCTGTGGATGTAAATTCGATTCCTGCGCGGTGATTTATCTAGGTATTAGCGGTTGAGACAATTCTAATGACCAGAATTGGACTTGGAACCAAGGGATATTCACGTAGGCTCCATAACACCAAGATATCCGCGGCAATGAAATTGCTGTTTCTTGCCAAGGAGAGCCTTTAGTAGAAGATTTCCTGGAACGGCGTCGATCATGGCATATGTGCATCATATTAAGACCGTCATGCGTCAATTAGGCTGGAAAGAGCAAGTAAAATTCCCCCAGAAACTAGAAACCGTGGCTCACGTCCTCTGTAATTTCCAGGCTACTGTAGGAATAATGTTCAATTAACTTTACTCTGCGTTACTTGAACCTAGCCATCTTAACCTTATATGGTTTTGCAGTATTGTCGACTAAGGGGGAAAGATTACTGATTTTTCTTCTAGATCCAATGTATCCACGATTGGATCTTCTGTCTCAGTT